>OZ038400.1:1721618-1787965 GCA_964036045.1 Eutreptiella sp. 'Long Island Sound 2002' | reverse complement strand
CTGTGTGCCTGTGTACCTGTGTGCCTGTGTACCTGTATACCTGTGTACCTGTGTGCCTGTGTGCCTGTGTACCTGTGTACCTGTGTGCCTGTGTGCCTGTGTACCTGTGTACCTGTGTGCCTGTGTACCTGTGTGCCTGTGTACCTGTGTGCCTGTGTACCTGTGTGCCTGTGTACCTGTGTACCTGTGTGCCTGTGTACCTGTGTGCCTGTGTGCCTGTGTACCTGTGTGCCTGTGTACCTGTGTGCCTGTGTGCCTGTGTGCCTGTGTACCTGTGTACCTGTGTGCCTGTGTGCCTGTGTACCTGTGTACCTGTGTGCCTGTGTGCCTGTGTGCCTGTGTACCTGTGTGCCTGTGTACCTGTGTGCCTGTGTGCCTGTGTACCTGTGTACCTGTGTGCCTGTGTGCCTGTGTACCTGTGTGCCTGTGTGCCTGTGTACCTGTGTACCTGTGTGCCTGTGTACCTGTGTGCCTGTGTGCCTGTGTGCCTGTGTACCTGTGTACCTGTGTGCCTGTGTACCTGTGTGCCTGTGTACCTGTGTACCTGTGTGCCTGTGTGCCTGTGTGCCTGTGTGCCTGTGTGCCTGTGTGCCTGTGTGCCTGTGTGCCTGTGTGCCTGTGTGCCTGTGTACCTGTGTGCCTGTGTGCCTGTGTGCCTGTGTGCCTGTGTGCCTGTGTGCCTGTGTACCTGTGTGCCTGTGTGCCTGTGTACCTGTGTGCCTGTGTGCCTGTGTACCTGTGTACCTGTGTCCTGTGTACCTGTGTGCCTGTGTGCCTGTGTGCCTGTGTGCCTGTGTGCCTGTGTGCCTGTGTGCCTGTGTGCCTGTGTGCCTGTGTGCCTGTGTGCCTGTGTGCCTGTGTGCCTGTGTGCCTGTGTGCCTGTGTGCCTGTGTGCCTGTGTGCCTGTGTGCCTGTGTGCCTGTGTGCCTGTGTACCTGTGTACCTGTGTGCCTGTGTGCCTGTGTGCCTGTGTGCCTGCGTGCCTGTGTGCCTGTGTGCCTGTGTGCCTGTGTGCCTGTGTGCCTGTGTGCCTGTGTACCTGTGTACCTGTGTACCTGTGTGCCTGTGTACCTGTGTGCCTGTGTGCCTGTGTGCCTGTGTACCTGTGTACCTGTGTGCCTGTGTACCTGTGTACCTGTGTACCTGTGTACCTGTGTGCCTGTGTACCTGTGTGCCTGTGTGCCTGTGTACCTGTGTGCCTGTGTGCCTGTGTGCCTGTGTGCCTGTGTACCTGTGTACCTGTGTGCCTGTGTGCCTGTGTACCTGTATACCTGTGTGCCTGTGTACCTGTGTACCTGTGTGCCTGTGTACCTGTGTGCCTGTGTGCCTGTGTGCCTGTGTGCCTGTGTGCCTGTGTACCTGTGTACCTGTGTGCCTGTGTACCTGTGTGCCTGTGTGCCTGTGTGCCTGTGTGCCTGTGTGCCTGTGTGCCTGTGTGCCTGTGTACCTGTGTACCTGTGTGCCTGTGTGCCTGTGTACCTGTGTGCCTGTGTACCTGTGTACCTGTGTGCCTGTGTGCCTGTGTGCCTGTGTGCCTGTGTGCCTGTGTACCTGTGTACCTGTGTGCCTGTGTGCCTGTGTGCCTGTGTGCCTGTGTACCTGTGTACCTGTGTACCTGTGTGCCTGTGTGCCTGTGTGCCTGTGTGCCTGTGTACCTGTGTACCTGTGTGCCTGTGTACCTGTGTGCCTGTGTGCCTGTGTGCCTGTGTACCTGTGTACCTGTGTGCCTGTGTACCTGTGTACCTGTGTACCTGTGTACCTGTGTGCCTGTGTACCTGTGTGCCTGTGTGCCTGTGTACCTGTGTGCCTGTGTACCTGTGTGCCTGTGTACCTGTGTACCTGTGTGCCTGTGTACCTGTGTACCTGTGTGCCTGTGTGCCTGTGTACCTGTGTACCTGTGTACCTGTGTGCCTGTGTGCCTGTGTACCTGTGTGCCTGTGTGCCTGTGTACCTGTGTGCCTGTGTACCTGTGTGCCTGTGTGCCTGTGTGCCTGTGTACCTGTGTGCCTGTATACCTGTATACCTGTGTGCCTGTGTGCCTGTGTGCCTGTATACCTGTGTGCCTGTGTGCCTGTGTGCCTGTGTGCCTGTGTGCCTGTATACCTGTGTGCCTGTGTACCTGTGTACCTGTGTGCCTGTATACCTGTGTACCTGTGTGCCTGTGTACCTGTGTGCCTGTGTGCCTGTGTACCTGTGTGCCTGTGTGCCTGTGTGCCTGTGTGCCTGTGTGCCTGTGTGCCTGTGTGCCTGTGTGCCTGTGTGCCTGTGTGCCTGTGTGCCTGTGTGCCTGTGTGCCTGTGTGCCTGTGTGCCTGTGTACCTGTGTGCCTGTGTACCTGTGTACCTGTGTGCCTGTGTGCCTGTGTGCCTGTGTACCTGTGTGCCTGTGTACCTGTGTGCCTGTATACCTGTATACCTGTGTGCCTGTGTGCCTGTGTACCTGTGTGCCTGTGTACCTGTGTGCCTGTGTGCCTGTGTACCTGTGTACCTGTGTACCTGTGTGCCTGTGTGCCTGTATACCTGTGTACCTGTGTGCCTGTGTACCTGTGTGCCTGTGTGCCTGTGTACCTGTGTGCCTGTGTGCCTGTGTGCCTGTGTGCCTGTGTGCCTGTGTGCCTGTGTGCCTGTGTGCCTGTGTGCCTGTGTGCCTGTGTGCCTGTGTGCCTGTGTGCCTGTGTGCCTGTGTGCCTGTGTACCTGTGTGCCTGTGTACCTGTGTACCTGTGTGCCTGTGTGCCTGTGTGCCTGTGTACCTGTGTGCCTGTGTACCTGTGTACCTGTGTACCTGTGTACCTGTGTGCCTGTGTGCCTGTGTACCTGTGTGCCTGTGTACCTGTGTGCCTGTGTGCCTGTGTGCCTGTGTACCTGTGTGCCTGTATACCTGTATACCTGTGTGCCTGTGTGCCTGTGTGCCTGTATACCTGTGTGCCTGTGTGCCTGTGTGCCTGTGTGCCTGTGTACCTGTATACCTGTGTGCCTGTGTACCTGTGTGCCTGTGTACCTGTGTGCCTGTATACCTGTATACCTGTGTGCCTGTGTGCCTGTGTACCTGTGTGCCTGTGTACCTGTGTGCCTGTGTGCCTGTGTACCTGTGTACCTGTGTACCTGTGTACCTGTGTGCCTGTGTACCTGTGTGCCTGTGTGCCTGTGTGCCTGTGTGCCTGTGTGCCTGTGTACCTGTGTGCCTGTGTACCTGTGTGCCTGTGTACCTGTGTGCCTGTGTGCCTGTGTGCCTGTGTGCCTGTGTGCCTGTGTGCCTGCGTGCCGCACGCGAACGAAGGCAAGTGTGTGCCCCCTCAGCCCCATCCCCACTTCTCGTCAGGCTGAGTTCCGAGAACCAAAAGCCAAAGAAGAGCAAAGACAACAGCAAAATCAATTGGGACCAGATGCTCGCCCACTTCAACAGCGTGCAGCAGAAGGGCGCCGTGCCCCTCCTCAGCCCCTCCCCCAGCACCGGGTAGACGGCTGCTGCAGGCCCCGGGGCGCGGTGGTCCTGGCCAGATTTGCCACTAGCGTCTGCCAGCTCAGACATGATCGGATGGAGCAGGGTCCTACTGAGCCACACGCTGGACGCAGCACGTTCCTACTGAGTTCTGGTGGTGCGGGGGGCGGGTATTACTGAGTGGCCTTTGGTACGGGGCGAATTCCTACTGAGAACCAGTTTCCCTGCCGGACGCTAGTGGCATGTCTGGTCCTGGCGCCGTCCCCCTGGGTCCCTCCTCCCGCACCCCCCCCCCCCCCACCCCCCTCTCTGCCCCCGCTTCACTGACTCCCGCTGAACCCCCTCCCCAATGCACCGCCTCCCCTCTCCCCTGGCCGGTCCTCTCGCGGGCGTTGTTCCTTTATTCAGGATCTCAGGCCCTGCCCCCCGCTTCCCTGAAGGGCCAAGCCCACCCCACCCTCATGCGGCCTCCCCCGGATGCGGTCACGACGGGGCAGCCTGGGGTGTGGGGCTGCGGGCTGCCTGGGCCGTCCCGCAGCCGGTCCGTCGAAGTGGGCGGCGGGGGGGCGGTGTCGCGCGTGCCATGGCGGGGGCGGCGATCCCGTCAGGCGGGGGTGCGGTCGTTGCCCCAAGTGGTGGGGGCCCGGTCTCCGGAGGCACGTCTGTCTAACCGGCGCTCATTGTACCGCTCAGGGGCGCGGTAGGGCCGACGGTATGCCGCTCGGTCATCTCTGCCGGGACTCTCATAGTCACGGCCCATGCGGTATTCGTCTGGTCCCCTTCGGGGGCCCCCTGGAGGCTCACCGCTGTGCTGACTGAATGGCGTGTGCGTCATGGATTGACAGGAGGGGGGTCAGGGGAGAGGGATGGCGAGCAGGGGTGGATTGGAACGGCCGTACATCGTACGAGGAGGAGCCCCCCCCCCCCCCCCCAGGATCCCCCCTGCCCCCCCAACTCCTCCTCCCCTTCCAATGTTTGAGGCTGACAGCCAAAAATTTGCTCCGGCGCCAAGAGGATTTAAGTTTCAAAATTTCCGGGCCCGCCTTCAGCGTCTCCCCCCCCCCTTTCAGGCAACCAACGCTGCGGAGGACCTGCGAGATTGGCTGCAGCCCCGACTGTCCGAATGGCCGACGGTTACTCCGAGCCTCATGCAAGTCTTCGGGGCGGTCTGGGCCAGCCTGACGGCACAGCACGTGGGGGCGGAGCACCAAACTGGAGGCCACCCCACACCCCCCAAAGCAAGTCGGCAAGACCCACGCCTTGGGGGTTGGGGGGTAACCGATGGTGGCCGGAGGGATCTGTGAGCATTCCATTCCGTCAGTTCGACGAAGGAAGTTGTTGCCTTGTGGTTCCCCGTGCACATGGCCCTGTTCCGAAGCGCTGTGCCCTGACCTGTGGAATGGGGGTTGCACGGGCGTGGACATCCCTTTGGGGGCCCGCCGTATCCCTGACAAGTCCGTTCGCAGGATCCGCCGTGAGGACATGGGTGGCTTTGGTTGAGGGGACGGGCCTTCGAAAGGGGGTGGGGGTGGGGGGCGGTGCGGAGGCTGTAAGAGGAGGGGAAGGAGCTCATGGACGAGGAGGGAGGAAAGGGGATAGGAAGACGACGGGGTGTGGGGGACGGCGTAGCCTCCCCCCCCCCCCTCCCTTCCCATGCGCTGCAGTGCCCCTGATGGCCTCGGGCAAGCCTCACCAGTGTCACTAGTTACACAGCAGATCCAGTCCTGTGGTCTGGTGTCTCGGACTGTGCAGCACTCAACAGGACATCCGCAGCTGTTGAACGGCCATGGCAAACAACAACAACAACGACAACAACAACAACAACAACAACAGCAACAACAACAACAACAACAACAACAACAACAACAACAACAACAACAACAACAACAACAACAACAACAACAACAACAACAACAACAGCAACAACAACAACTAAAACAACAACAACAAGAACAACAACAACAACAGCAACAACAACAACAACAACAACAACAACAACAACAATAACAACAACAATAACAACAACAACAACAACCAAAACAACAACAACAACAACAACAACAACAACAACAACAACAACAACAACAACAACAACAACAACAACAACAACAACAACAACAAGAACAACAACAACAACAGCAACAACAACAACAACAACAACAACAACAACAACAACAGCAACAACAACAACAACAACAACAACAACAACAACAACAACAACAACAACAACAACAACAACAACAACAACAACAACAACAACAACAACAACAACAACAAACAAAACAACAACAACAACAACAACAACAACAACAACAACAACAACAACAACAACAACAACAACAACAACAACAACATCAACAACAACAACAATAACAACAACAACAACCAAAACAACAACAACAACAACAGCAGCAGCAGCAGCAGCAGCAGCAACAGTAGCGACAACAACAATCGCAATCAGTCTGTGCTGTGCACAAGGCTAGGGTACCACCATGCAATGGCTGTAATTGCTCGTGGGTGAGCGCAGCTACTCCACTGACCGCTTCACATAGGACCCCCAGTGGGCCCTGTCAGGACCATGAATAGACACGATGGCGTGTGTCTGTGTCACAGGCTTTACTGTGTCTGTCTCAGGCACGGTCAGCGGTGGCCTGCGTCACCGGGTCCACCACACTAGGTAGCCTGGGACGCCCTGATAGAGGTCTGCTTCTCAGTCTGGGCGGCGGAGGGCAAACCGTCAAACCGTCAAGATGATGGGTGGACATCCCCCCTCCCCTGGCGTCCAAGCATACCAGCTTCTGCGAGGGCGTTGTGTCAGTGGCAGTATGCAGGGTGCAGGGTTGGAAGATCACAGGTTCGAATCCCAGCAACCACTGGGTAATCGGGTGGAGGTGTTTGCCTAGTGGCTGGTTGATACTATACGGGGCGGGGGGGGGGGGGGGGGTGAGAGGCCAAAAAATAGTTTGTGTACCTACAAATTCGGGCCCCTTTGATAAACTGCATTTTTTTCCTGAGGTAAAATTTTCTGATGTGAGTAGGGGGGTGCATTTTCCAACGCTCCCCAGTATCAGTAAGCAAAGGCCTGATTGGAGGGTCGCTGGTTCGAACCCCGGCAACCACCAAGCCGTGGGGTGCAGTAGGGCTGCCTCCCGGAGTACCGAGCACAGAAGCCCCATCGCCCCCCCCCGTGTGCGGACCGAGCGCCTGCCCTGCACAGCAGTGGCCACCACAATTTAACATGATTGGCACAAGTCATGACTTCCCTGCCTCAGATTTGCAAAACTGATGCAACGCATGCGCTGCATTGGGCGCACTGGACAGTCTGTGGTGCCGTCCGCGGGGAGGTCCGACACTCCCCCTGCCTTCACTCCCAATAGACCTGGGATGGGGTGTGTCTCTGTACAGATCCGCCACGCCACCGCCGAAGCCCAGTCCCGATGCAAGTGCTGCAGGGCTGTGCAGGCGGAGAGGAGACGGGGGCCTGAAGGGGGGTTTCAAGAGCGGCTGTGAGAGAGGTCACTGGCGGTTGGGCAAGCGGTTGGGGGACGGTTTTCGGCGGTTACAAACGGGTTGGAGGGCGTTGGGGGTGAACCCAAGCGGTTGGCAGGGCGGACTGCACCTTACAAGAACCCCCCCCCCCTATCGCCGCTGGGGAGCCCCCCCCCCCCCCCCCCCCACCGCCGGTATGAGGGTGTCCACTTGGACGCACCTGGCCAACGGCAAGGGCAGCTGCCCTCCTCCGTGTGGACCCGACACGGAGCAGTGAAACAGGGACTGTCTTGGGGCTGTGTTGGCACACCCTCCCAAGGGAAAGGAAAGGTGCGTAGGGAGGCGAGGATAGGCCAGGCAGGGAGAGGGAGGGCACAAGGGGATGAGAGAGGCCGATGGGCACCGCCACCTACGGAGGGAGAGAGTTCAAGGGGAAGTGGCAAGAGGCCAATAGGCGCCGCCCGCTGCAGACAGCAACACAAGGTGTCATGCCACCCCCCCACCTCTTCAAGTGCAAGCCTCGGGTGGGGGCGGCGTTTCTCTAACCGTTGCCTCAGGGCCGTGTAGTTGGGGAGGGTGTTTTTGTGGGCGTACAAAGTGCCGCACAAGCCCACCCGCACCCCCTATAACCCCCCCTCCACACACACAAAATTGCGCTCCCACCCACGGCCTCTGCCAACAGCACATCACGCACAAGCTATGGCTCTGGACACCGGGTGTATCTGGGGAGGCGCGGGGGGGGTCCTGAGAGAAGCCCCCCCCCCCCCCCCTCTTAATGGCCATCCCCCGCCCCCCCCCCCCCCCCCCCCCCCCCCCCCCGCGCTCTGTGCACCGTCGGTTTTACCGCAGACCCGTAGTCGGTTCACCGCCAACCGTCAGCGACTCGCCGACTGCCGCCGGTAGACCGCACACCGGCGTCGATCGGCAGGCGGTCTGGAGCCCACAAAACCCGCCGAGGCACTTCGTTTTGGTGGTGCCTATGAGGCCCCGCGTGTGAGTGCCCCCTCCGCCCCGCCCCTCCCCCTTGTCCGCGCCCGCCCTGGCCCCGGCCCTGCGGCCCCGGGCCTCCGTTGTGTTGCTGACCGCCGGTGTCTGCGGTCGGAACGACCGGCAGATGTGGTGCTTGGGTGTCGAAGGCGGATGGTGCGGTCACTGGGGGTCCCTCCCGGAGTGCCCATGCACCTCTGACCAGGTCTGTGGGGGCCACAGCAAAGTGGTACCCGCCCCAAGGGGTCCACTTCCCAATGGGCGGAGCCCTTGCTTCTCTTGTTTCCTTCAGACCCCCCCCCCCACCCCCCCACGTACCCCTACCCCAACAGTGAGCCCGGACTTCGGCACTCGTTGGCAACAGCAACATGACCCGGCGTCGCTTGCGCAGTGCCTGCGAGGGTTGCACAAAGGGACGGGCAGACTGAGTGCACTAGGGGTGTCAGGGGGTGCGTCAGGAAGCGTTAGGGCAGGTGGGCATCACAGCAGCCAGTCGGTACGGCCACCGATTCCCCCCCATCGATCACGGGCCTGGCAGCGGCGGCCCTCTGAAGCCGCACGGGCCCGCAGAGGCGACCACACGCCAGCGGTGGATATAATAGTGACGACATTACCAAGGTGGGGGTGGGGGGGGGGGGCATGGACCTAAATTCTGCCCCCTATAGCCCCGTCCACTGCAGCAGCCATTCAATGACGTCTATTCAATCTTCTGAACTTACCGAACTCCCGGTGGTGGAGAACAGCCAACTTTTCGCACAGCGCGCGCACAGCGCACGGTACGCCCCCTATTTCCAGTGGTTGGTCTGCGGTTGCTCTGGCGATTGCATGTGGCCCCACTATTTGTGTCATGCTTTACGGAGTTATTTACTGCATGATGAAAGTAGTGTAAGTGTGCTGATGAAAAACATTCTGTTGCCTTCTGCAAGGCACCTCGAAGAGGGATACTTGTGATTTGTTCGCGCTCCAACCCCCACCCTCTGCAACATGGCTCCCCAGGGCTTTACACAAACTCCCTTTTTCACCAAAAAAAATCAGCCAACAACAGCCAAGGATCCCCGGGGGTCATCATATGCCACCCCAAAATCACATTGGGGGGTGTTGGGGGGAATCCGGGGCGCCGTAGTGTGGAACAGTGCACATGCGTGAACACTGTGTATAGTAGTATGCAGCGGATCTCACCCCGCAACAAAACAGCCGGAAAATGAGGTATTGTTGCGGCATTGATCCCCGCTTGAGGCGCTGTGGGGAGTCATGGAAAATCTCGTGATATGGCCAATGGGAGTTGGTAGGTGGTGGTGGTCTACCATGCAGCATTGGGGGCTCACAAAAGCCACCATCGCCTACCAACCACGATTGGTGGCTACCACCACTAGTGGCTACCAACCCCAACTCGCGGCAGCTCCCAACCACCTTTGGTGGCCACCAACCACCTTTGGTGGCTACCAACAGCGATCACCACCTACCAACCATGAGTGGTGGCTGCCAACCACCTTTAGAGGAGCCTACCGACCACTATTGCTCGGTACCATAACTGGTGGCTACCAAACATCTTTGGCGACTACCGAAAGCCACCACCACCAACAATTTTTGGACTTCTTAAGGACACCCCTGCATCGAAGCACCCCACCACTGCTTCTATGCAAAATGGTGTTGTCAAAGTGCATTTGATGGTGCATCCCACAAAAATTTCCAACTTTCCAGACGGAGAAGCTGCCGACCTAACCAAATCAGAAATCGCAAGTCCAACTGCAGGTGGTAGCCCCCCCCCCCCCGTGCCCTCTTTGCCCAAGCTCTACGTAGGCCCGGGGAAACCGGCTCGCACTTTGCATGCATACATGCATACATACATACAAAAGCGCTCCGTTTCAAACACCTCCACAGGGATGTTTGATGGAGGTGTCTCTTTGACATGCAAATTTGAGCATGCAAGTTTCATTGCACAGGAAAAAAACACACATTTGCACACAAATAGTCCATGCATATCAATGGTGTGTTCTACAAAAGAAAAAATGTTCACAAAGGACACTGGTGCAAAAGTTGGTGGGTGCTGACATGTGGTGACACTGCTACACGCCATGTGCATAGCCAAACTGAGCATGGGGATGGCTTGCTAGAGTGTTACAAAAAACGTCCCTTGTATAAAGTGGATAAGGATAAGGAGGTTTCGGATCCTCAAAGACTTATGATGGATACTAGTCTCACAGCTACCAAGATACGTCTTGCCGGAAAGCCCTGGTTGTCGCATCTTGAAATACGAGACAAATACGAACACAAATAACAGCAGCTTCGCAAGCGAGGGAAGAATGGGCACACAACCAAATTGGCAATGGCCTATCTATCACCTCATTATGCAGCACAACGATGCACGGCACCCTTGGGTAAAGAAGAATAATATGGATCTCGACACCCTTATGACTGGTGCGGAGGGCAAGAAAATGTGAGAAATGCTTGGTAGTCCCTCAAGGCTAAATGTGGCTGGGGCAATAGACATCTTATGGTTGCTGGTGCAGCATGAACGCATGCCCTAGCCGCTTGTAAACCAACACTCGTGGCTGTTAACCCTGTCACCCCTTTCGCCCGTCACCGGAACTTCATGTTGCAGGCTACTTGTTCCCATGAAGAGGTATTCCTGCTACATCGCACCATATCTTCAATGGTACGGAAATTACCTGAAGATCACAATGACTACTTGTTCTTCATCCACTTGATGGATAACCTAAGCAATTGCTTACATAGTGTCTCGCGGGATCACATGCTACCGGTTCAAGGAATCACTCACCTGAAATTGAAGGTGTTGTGTTTCGCATTATGCTCCCACGTCGATTGGACCTGTGGAGTGCTTCTTTTGAATGATACGCATAGGCACAGGCATGCAAATTGCTGTCGATGTCAGACAAACCCGATTGTAGTTCATGCCTCAGCTCAATTGTGATATTGACGAGCACCTTATTTGAGGCTCTTAGCATGTGCAATGGTGCCTATCATTCTGTTCTGCAACTACACATGGGACCCCTTCCAAAACCCTTGACCCCAACACGGTACCAACACACCACAAAGGGGCCGTAGGTCCTAGCACAGATCATGGTTGAAGGGTGGGCAGTGGGAGGTTAGGGGACCCCGTGATTAACCAACATGTGGCCTTGGGAGCATGTATCCGCCCCCCCCCCCCAAGTGCCACTCCTAGACCCCCTCCAAATTCCCCTGCTCCCAATGCCCCCCCCCTTCCCCCCCCCAAACTGAGGGGTCGCCCCTCATGTGCAGCACACATAGGGTTGCCGCACGTTCACGTTCCTTTGGGGAGCCACCATTCCATGCCATGACCAAAGCTGCAGTCTTTTGGAAAAACGCTTGGAGACCCCATTTTGTGGTTGAGTTCAGCCATTGGCAAAGGGTAATACCTCTAGCAGAAGCCGTCATGCAAGCAGACTGGAGATCTCGGACCTGCATAAGAGGTGACACAGTGGCGTTCTCATGAGGGATACGGCGCATGTACTTGGGACGGTGGGCTTTCACCGTAGGAGGGGGGGGGGGGGGGGGGCTCAAGCCCCCGAAAACCTGGGGTTGGGGTATGGAATAATGGTTCGACTGACACCCATTGGTGGTCACAAGTGGTCGCATTATTTGCCACCTGTTTTGCATTTATTCGGCATTTATTTTGTAGTCATTTTGAATTTTTTGATTGCATGCTATCCCCCTTTGGCCTGAACCAAGGAAGCACACATTACTGAAAAACAAGAATGCACATTGAGTTCGAATAAATGGGCCATCTGAGTTCTGAGGGGCACCAGGTGGTTCGGGGCTGAGGTGATTACGGAAGTAATGGAGCAGAACGGCAAAGGGTAATGCTTGTCCTAGCAAAAGCTGTCAGGCGAGCAAACTGGAGAACTGGGGCGTGCATAGGAGGCGTCACAGTGACATTGTGACGAGGGATACGGGGCATGTACTTGGGAAGTTGGACTTTCCCCGTGGGGGGGGGGGGGGGCTGAACAACTTGTCCAAAAGAATTTGGGGGTGGTCTGAAATAACGGCTCAACTGAAAGGGACCATTATTTTCATTGGTGCCTCTGGAGCCAGAAGAAAGTGTTGTTGACATTGGCCCCCCACAAAAAAATGCCCGTGATGCATGTATTTCCCTAGCAAGTTGCTCCAATCCTTGAATGTTGGGTTCTCCCTTGACCCTTGGTACCCTTGTCGCCCTCAGGGTGATGCACGCTAACCTTAAGCAAATGCCCCGCCCCCTCTGGCCTCCCGAACCCCCGTCCCCCGGGGATCTTTTTCCTGCCTGTCTTCCGCCGAACCCGCCGCCTTTCCATGGAGACCAGGGAATTGGGGCCGGGTGTGTGCCGGGCATCTCTTGGGCCAAAAGAAACCCAGCCAACACTACACTAAGCAATCACTGCGATTCCCCCTGTCGCCGCAGACCCGGAGAAGGCAGGGGGTATTTAGCATTTTTGATGCCTCTCCACTTTGGAGACCGCAAGACGGTCGGGGTCACATAGCCATTTTTGAATGCGTTTGTTGGAAAACCGAATGGCACCTTGACGGCCCAACAACAATTGTATAATGATGCACATTGGCGGTACAGGGCACCGACACAAATGTCACAATGCCACATGTGCTGAAAGGGGGCATTGCTCTCGCAGGGCGAGGGGCGGAGGCTTTGGCGTTGCTTCTCGTCTGCTTTCGGGGTGTGTCTACCAGAGGGTAAAAGTGGGGCTAAAGTCGGGGTACTTGGTACAAACAGGTGCAAATGATTCCCCCTTTTGGGGGAGTCTAGGGGTTCCTGCGGTATGAGGCATTGGCAAACCCACCGAAACATCTGCAGTTTGTGGTTCTGCACAGGTTCTACTCCGTATTGTTGCAGTGTGATTGCTGTGCAGTTTCGTGGTTTGTGCTGATGTAAGGGAGGAAAAGATATCCCAAACCCCGAAATTGCATTGCTTTTGACAGTTTGGCCCACTATGACTTGCCCCTCAATGCTGGACTCCGGAGGCAGTTCAATGCTGGACGTAGTAGGCACCGCTGTGCCACACCCGCCGGGGCACGTCCCGGCGGGCAGCGCATCGCTACCCCCACCACCAGCACCACCCCCACCATCGGCACCAGCTGCCTCTGGGATCGGTGGCCTGTACACCGGCTGCCAGTCAACGGCGTCGGGCGATCATTGCCTGGCAACCGACGCCGATGTGGAGCCCATCCCATGGCCCGAAGAAAGCGGTTGGGGGCCGGAACGCCGTCCGCCGCCAGCCCCCGAGTCCCCGCTGGACGGCTCCTGGCAAGGCTCCCCAAGCTCCGTCACTCTGGTCTCGGCCTCCAGCCCCTGCTCCTCCATCAGACGCCCCCTGCATTTGTCGCCGGGAAGGGCCGCCAGACTCGCAGGCCGTGCTGTCATATCCCTGGATAACCGTGACCCCGCCGCCCCGCCGCCCGCCCCCGTACGGCGTGTTTACCTGCACATGTCCACGCAGCCCATCAGCAGGCGGCTCGTCAAACGGGTGCTGCTGTGCCAGGGCCTGCCCCTCCTCCTTGTTTCGCTGCAGACGTGGCTCTACTTAAGCCGAGATAAGTACGCCTTTGCTGACGGCCTGGGCGACACGGTATTCGGCATTGCATTCGCCACGTTGGTGCTGGGCGTCCAGGCCCTCTGCTTTCATCGCCTACCGCACCTCTGGCTGGTGCTGGTGGGCCTTGGTGTCCCGACCGTTTGGCAAACCCTGGTCTCTCTGCTCCAAGCTTACCACATATGGGCCATCCCTGGGGCTGCCTCAGCCCTTTTGCAAGTTGCACCCTACGTTCTCTTCTCGTTGGCCGCTGTCAGCTACACTCGTTGCACCCTGAGGCGAGGGGCGGATGTCGTAGAAGCGGTGCCTGGCGTTGAGAATACTCCTTTGCTGTTTTGGGGTTTTTCGGTGCACAGGATTGTAGGATCGCTCCTTCTAATGTTCAGTCTGGGGCCCATTTTGTGGGTATGGTACACGTTCTACACAATTTTGTTGGAGATCATGCAAAACGTGTTGTGGAAGCAGTGTTTGGTCATGCTGGTCAAGGCGGCTGTTGATATCGTCCTTGAGGCCATTTATGTCCGGATCAGTCGTGTTGTGCCCAGCCTCTTTTACTACGACATGTTCTATTTCTACGCCGTCAAGTGCAGCTTCAGTTTGTTGGGGCTGCGGAGCCTGTCCAATGTGGTCAGTCTGGTAATTTCGGAGAGTGTACTTGTCAGCCCTGTTCTGCTCTATCTGCTGTTTTTGGTTCCATTTGTCTCGAAACAGGTCAGCAGACTGGGCGCCCGGGGGGAGGTAAGCAACGAGCATATCTGCTGCTACCTCAGCATGAACCTGCTGGCGCAGTTCACTGTGTACCTCCTGGTGATCCCCTCGACCGTCCTCTACATCGTGCTACCGACCGACAGTCTCGCCATTGGCCGACAGATGGGGCCCCACACATACTTCATGCTCGGGGCCGCCTGCCTCCGGATGCTGTGGACGTGTGTGGGTGCCCATGCGGTGGTCATGCGGCACACGGGGCTCTCGGTGCTCGGCGGCGTGCAGGACATGATTCTGTGCGAGCCCGTGTACATCCTGGGCACGCTGCTCTTTGCCAGCTGCCAGGGAGTGATAGCGCAAGAGAGCGCGAGGGTGTTTGTCCCCCTGCTGGCCGACGTGGGAGCCTGAGTGCGGCAGCACTATGGGCCTTGCGTGCGCCAGGACCTGCTGGTGGGCCCGGCTGTGTGGTCGGCCCAGTAGCTGCCCACGCCGTGTGGCGTGGGCAGTAACAGTGCGGGGGAGGGGGGAGGGACACGGTGGGAGGCGGTACCTGGCGCGAGGAGGCCCAACTCCTCGCGCCCGGGGCCCAACTCCTCGCGCCCGGGGCCCAACTACCATGACACCTGCTGGCCGACGTGTTTGGGCGGGTTTGATGCGTGCAATGCCCGGCACGGATTGCGGTGCCGTCCCTGGCCCGGCGATCGGGCCTGTGCATTGTGCGCGCAGCCGGTGAGTCCTGTCGCGTAGGGGCAAGAATGCTGCGGGTTTGTCATCCGTGGCATGGCTGGCACCGGCACCGTTTCCCCACACGGTTTCGTGGCTGCGCTCCCCGTTGACCCCCCCCTGTGCCTTGGCTCTGCCCTGCCCTTCCCGCTGGCCTCGGCACGGGACGATGTGCACCGCTCTTCCCGTTGGCCTACGCACTGGTCGTTGCGCTGGGGGGGCGACGGCAGCCGGGCACGCAGTCTCAGGGACCATGTACAGACTGAGGGATAAAATCACCTCGAAGAGAGGTTGTTAGATCAAGTGCAGGCGCGAGCGTCGTATACCCCGCTTTTTTGGGGTTGTTCACGTCGCATACCCCAATGTATGGTTTCGAACGTCTAACCCCTTGTAAAATTATCATTTTAGGACCAATAATGATCCCCCAATGATTTTTTGGATTTTGACCCCCGTACCCCCCCGCACCTGGGTACCCCTTTTGGGGGGGGGGTCAAAACTTCTTTGCGTATTGTGGCCGCTGTGTGTGTATTTGGACCTGGGACCTGAAGAATTTTTTTCTTGTATATGGACCCACTAACCCATGGCGGGGTCCCGGGTCCCAACTCCAGGTACCCCCAGTGGCCCCCCCCATATGGCCCCTTCCCAGTGAGGACTTGGCCGTTTTCACACTGGATAGGTTGTTTTGCAGCACATGAAAGTTTTTTGAAGTTCGATTTTTCATGAAACCCTTCCGTTGCCCCTAGGATGGGTTTGAGTGATCATTTGGTGACAATACGGGTACTTGAGCACCCATGGGGACCCACATAGTGGCCGCTAGGCCTATGTAGCCCATGCCATGGGCCCTCCGAAAGCCCCAAAATTGCTGTTGCGTAGGCTGTTTGGTGACACTTGAAAGTTTTTCACATTTCCACCTTTTCCGAAACCCTTCTGTTGCCCCTAGGATGGGTTTGGGTGATCATTTGGTAACAATACGGGTACTTGAGCACCCATGGGGACCCACGTGGTGGCCACTGGGCCCATGTAGCCGAGCCATGGGCCCCCCAAAAGCTTCAAAATTGCTGTTTGTCCCAAATAGGGTGAAAAACACACAAAGAGGGTCTAAAACATCCTTTACATAGCATATTTCATCATTGTAAGTGGTCACAATATCAAAAAAATGTTTTGCAAAATTTTCCATTTTTGACCTGTAGAGGGTGGAAAACTGCTGAGGCAGTTCGTGCACACACCAAATGCCATTGAACCACCTGGGGGGTCCCAAGGGGTCTAGGGCATAACCTGCTTATGCAGTTTTCCAGCTTTGGTAGCTCAAAAATGGAACTTTCCGAAACTGATTTTTTTTTTTGATACTTTGACCATCCAAAATGATCGAACATCCTATGTAAAGCATGTTTTAGCCCCTTTTTATGTGTTTTTCACCCTATTTGGGTGTTGGGGGGGCGGGGGGTGTGGATCCCAGGGGTCTACGGCACAACTTGCTTATGCAGTTTTCTAGCCTCGGCAGCTCAAAAATGGAAATTTCCGAAACTGATTTTTTTGACATTCTGACCATCCAAAATGATCAAATATCCTTCGTAAAGCATGTTTTAGCCCCTCTTTATGTGTTTTTCACACTATTTGGGTGTTGGGGGGGGGGGGGGCTCCCAAGGGGGCTGGGGCACAACCTGCTTATGCAGCTTTGCAGCCTCGGCAGCTCAAGAATGGTTGTCCCTCTCCCCTCTTCGAGGTGTCTTGCCGAAGGCAATAGAATTTTTTTCCAAAGATGAAATTTTGTGCAAAGATGAAAAATTTTTTTTTCGAAAATTCAGAAATGTTTTGCGATTCAACATGATTCTAACTACACAACAACCAAGAGGAAGGTGTGTTTGAGGCCTGGGACGGAGATCCAGGCCACTGGGAAGCTGTTTTGCCGAAAAATCAGTTCGCCTAAATGTTCTGCCGAATTGCTGGGATTTCTTCGCCGAAATGGGGTGGGGGGTTCTGGGCGTCTACGGCCTTGTCCAAGCTACAGTAGGCGTAGGGACCGTATTACTTTGGTACTTTTGCGTAGCAAAGGGGGGGGGGTAACAGACCCTGGCAGCGTATTGTGCATGATTGACCATGCTAAGCAAAATATACTCTCCCTCCGTCCCTCTGTCTCTCCCCTACCCCCTCTCCATTATTCAACACCTTTGGAAAGGGGAGTGGCTGCACAGTGCATGCACACGCTGCAGCAGGGGATCCCCAGGTCTCTGGCTGCTTCCAGGCTGATTTGCTAATGGACGCTTCAATATCGCGATTTCGAGTCACAATTTCGCGATTTTGGACGCCAACAGCAAATGTGCAGTGTTTCCCATTGTACCAGCGTTTCGCCTGCATTTTGACGCGCTTTGGCCCAAACAACTTGAACGTGGGAGCACAGCGCAACTGACCTACCGCTGTCGCTTAGTCCAATCGCTTTGGCTGGTGTCTAAGCGCTTCTAGTACCCTGCGACTGCCATCCTTGCTAAATGAGATCTTTTTACAGCGGCTGATGTGTGTTTCATGCCGGTATGATACCCTTTGGGGTAGTACCTGCCGCGGTGCACGCGTGGTGCATGCGCGGTGCAGGTACTGGGGTTGTTCCGCAGACCCTTTCATCCAGAGGCAATCAGAGGGAATGGTACCGCCTCAGAGCCCACCAGGTACCATCTACAACTCCTCTCCCGGTAGACCATCTCCGGGAGAAGTTGTTCAAATACTTGACATGGTTCACGCACGGTGCGGATACTCCCCCTTTGTCTCTGTGCAACCCTTTTGCACTGATTCTGGGGACAAATGCGTCAGAGTGGCTGTCTTGAGCAAGCTCTTTGTTCTGCTCGCTCATCCAATCTCGCATGGTTGGTGCACTCTGCCCACTGCACATGGCACCTCTCTTTGCATGTGATGGCAGTGTCAGGCTGGCGGAGTGCATTGTTTCTTCTTAGTGTGTATGGTTCTGCTGAAAGCCTCATCTACTGTGGACGAACGCGCTGCATATGAGTATTGGTGTGCAGCACAACCCCCGCCCCTGGCATAGTAAGTTGGCGATGAAGGCCGTGCCGGCAGGCGCGGTTGGAGCTAAGTGGCGGGTCCACACCTGACACCCTTGCATAGTAAGCGCCCCTGCGTAGTAAGCAGGGGGGTGAGGGAACCATCATTTTCCGTTTTGCAAATTTACTCAGAAGGTCGAATATTGAGCTTCTCCTGTGCGTTTGCTGGCTGGACAAGGTAGTATTATTGGTGCATTGCTGTGTTCTTCAGATTTCTGGCATCCAAGGCACTGTGGAGTGAACACTTCAATTTTTCGCAATTTTAGCCATGGATGTTGATCCTTTTCACACTTATCCAGCCAGTGCTGTTGTCCACTTCCAACATTCTGGGGGCAGTATTGTGCCTGCCAAGATTCTGGGCCCCTCAGAGCGCGGTGCTGATTACAGGACCATCACATATGAGCGCTCTGGCACTGTGGTGACGCATGACTGTGCCCGAATCACGTTGGCAGAGCATCAGTGCAAAAGTCGCTTCATTTGTGTTCCGTTTGGTTGCATCAGTGGAGAGTACCACAGTTTGCCTTGAAATACCCTTGGATTTTCTCCCCCAGGGGGGAAACTGTCACACGCTATGGGGGGAGATTTCAAGGGGGGGGGGGTACGTGTGTCTCTGTTGCAGGTGTCTCGCAAAAGTCATTCAAATTATCTAACCTTCCAGGCGCTTACCGCATTTCGGATCGGGTTGAAAAACATCGTCGCTGGTGCATCAGCATGCGCATGTGTAGTGCTACATGCAACACCGCCTAACCCTGCCCACAATTTGTGATCCTGTGTCATTCTGTTGCATGGCAGCCCTCCTGCCCCACCTGTGTGATTGTCTGCTGGGCTCTTTACAACAGCGCTGGCGACAATACAGCGTTCTGTATTGTCGCCATTAGTTACAGTGATTAGTGCAACAGCGATACGTTCTGGCAGCCAAAGTGACAGTCACAGGCAGGTGGCTGAAGCTGGTTATCTCCCCACCCTTTACGCAATGACCCCTTGCACAACCACAATAGCCCTAGCCAAATGCGCCTTTTGTTACTTATTAGACACAGTGGCATGCATGTGAGACATTGATTGTGACATGATGGATGATAATTCAGGCCTATGGAACGAAGTGTGTGGGTCCATCATTCCAAAACTGAAATCTACCGCTGGGCCCCCTGTTATAAATGTGCCTCTATCACATGGGAAGGAAACAGAATGAAAATCTTGGCGCATCTCAGGTCACGTCAGATCTATCCCGATACCAACAACTCCCACTAGACGCCTTTGAGCGTGCACAGCTATTTTCTCTGGTCCTCTTCCCTAAATGGTGCTACAGGTCACTGTTCATTCCCCATGACCGCATGTTCTATGAAATTGATCAGAAGGCCCGTATTTTTGTCACTGCAGCCAAAGGTATTGAGCCACTGCACAGTGTCACACACACGGCAGATTCCATGAACATGGGCGGACTGGGAATGCACCAAATCAACTGGATTTATTGCTCACGATATATCTCCCTGCCCCAGTGCGCTCTACGCTCACCCCACTCCCCACTACATGAGTTTGCATCCTACTCAGTATCTTAGTCTATGGCACCCATCAGGGATTATGCAGCCTTGTTAGAACAGCTGGGAGCCTGTGCCCCCATCGCACGACAGCACCAGAATTGTATGACGAGGAATCTTCTAATGATGGGCGACTTCTACAGTCCCAAATGCCCAATGTTGCTATATCTGATTACTCACAGGGTGCCGCCCGCGCACTGCGCGCACCGCACAAGCTGCGTCATTCAAGTATCCCAGGTTTTGCGCTGCTGGACATGCTGGACAACATAGCCCCAGGACTTGGAACAGAGTGAGGGGGTCACGTGCAGCGCACATGCGCATCAGAGTTCATGGATGCAGGCAAACGCACGTGCCCTGGTGCACCATGTGCACCGCGCGGGCGGCACCCTCTCAGTCAGGTACCCCCCCCCCCCCTTGTCTAAGCTACGCCCTTGTCCAAGCTACAGTAGGCGTAGGGACCGTATTAATTTGGTACCTAATTTTAATTCGGTACCAAATCACCTCGAAGAGAGGTTGTTAGATCAAGCGCAGGCGCGGGCGTCATATACCCCCCTTTTTTGGGGTCATTCGCGTAGCATACCCCAAGGCATGATATTGGATGTCCAACCCCTTGTAAAATCATTATTTTGCCCAATAAGAGCATCCCCCAATGGATTTTTTGATTTTGAGGCCTCTACCCCCTAAAACTGGATATCACTTTTTTGAGGGGGGGGGTGGGGGGGGGGGGTGGGTGGGGGGTGGGGGGGGGGGTCAAAAGTTTTTGCTTAATAGGCTACAAGCAGTGGGGACGCACGGTGCTGGTAACACGGCCCGCGGTCCAATGGTAACGCAGCCGATACCAGATGTGCAGGCGTCGGTTCAAATCCTGATCTGCTGACTTTTACCGCCGCCGCCGGCGGCGGCGCCAAAGTGGGCAGACTGGGGTTCGAACCGCCGACCACACGGATGCCGGTCGGCTGCGTTACCACTCGGTCACTACTTGGATTGCGGCGAAGGGCCTCCCTGCTGCTTGGGGCCGCATCTGCCACTGACAAAAAACCCAAACTGTGTGTATCTGTCTGACTGCCTGCTTGCTGGCTCAGGGACTGATTGGCTGACTGTCAACCTCTCTTCGAGGTGCACTGCCGAAGGCAATAGAATTTAGTGCAACCACATAAGACATGGGTTTGACGAATTTGCCGGGTACATAGGGTCATGTACACATTTGTTGTGCGTGTTTGCCCACTTGAACCCACATAACTCTGATTTTGGGGGTATTTGTGCATTATATTCCCCCTTCTTGCACTAGCTCACCATGCAATCTTCTCTTTTTGAACCCGGACGCCCGGTTATTTTCACACGTTCCACCGGTGAGCGTGTGGATGCCACAATGAAGGGACCATCGGAGAAGGGGGACCAGTTTGCGGTGTTGGAGTACATGAAGGCTGGGCAGGTGGTCACACACCCTGTGCCCCCCTTCAAAAGATTGAGTTCTTCATTCGGTCCCCGTCCCCTTCCCCGGAACCAACCTCATCATCGCCAGAAGGGTTTCCAAGCCGAACATTTGTAGGCTTCTCATGCTTCATTGCTTGTGAGAACATGGGTGTGAACCTGAATTTCCATGTTTCAATGGCTTTCTTGTGTTTGCATGCCTTTGGGAACATGGGTGGAGGTTGAGGTGCACTCATACTATGCGCTCATTTACGTGTGTGTCGGTAGTTGTATATGTCGCGCGCAAGCTACGCCCGTGTCCAAGCTACAGTAGGCGTAGGGACCGTATTAATTTGGTACTTTGGCGTAGCTTAGACAAGGGGGGGGGGGGTACATGGCCCATACATCAGTGCCACATGTAAAGGAAGCGGGTACCACCCCCCCCCCCCTTGCTGCAGTGCAGCAAGACACAACACTGAACTAAGAATGGTGGCGATGACCATATGCCTGTGTCACGGGGGTATATGAGAGCTCTGTATCCGTTGCTCATGGCCCCCCTTGCAATTCCCCCCCCCTTGGGGGGGGGGGGGGGGGCAACCGTCACTTGGCCCAAAAACATAGAAAATACAAGGCGCCGAAGCTGATTTACAGTTTGATGCTATGGTACAGTTTTGAGTCCTCTCCTTTGTGTCACCGACCACTCCCCCTAAAGTGGAATGGGGACAGCAGTGCTCTCCGCCCCAAGCGAATAGTGATCAACTGTACCTGAATGTCATCCCCCCTCCCTGTCTTCAATCTTCACACCGCTGTCTTTTTCAGCCTACAGTCATTGTGCCTCATGCACACTGGGAAGCCTAGGGCGTGGCAGTCTCCCACTGCATAACCTGCATAACCCGGTTCCAGACTCAGCTAATCCTCATCACGTGTCAGATCCGCTACCACGGCCATTGTGGGATCATCATAGCACTGGACAGCTCTGAACCTTGATTCGAGAGGTTAGCTCGAGTACTGTGAAGTGAGCAGGCTACACCAGCTCTTCTTAGTCTGAACCAAAAGAAAAAAACTCATTGTCATCACCCGCGTGATAGGACCACAAACCTCATACACTGCATTGAGGTTCAGATGATGCAGTCGTTTTAGCATGCATGGATAGCCTTGGTCTATAAATCTGTGTGAAACCTCGATGTCGAGTACCATCCCCCCCCCCGTGTCCATCCCCCCCCGTGTCCATCCCCCCCCCCAGGGGGGGAACCGTCACTTGGCCCATGAACAATAAGAAATCAATAGGAAATCACAGGCGCCGAAGGCGCTGAAGAAAATTTTTTGTTGGGTTATACTAGAATTGGCTGGTCGGGAGTGGTGTACGGTTCCCCCCCCCCCCCCCCAGGGGGGGAACCGTCACTTGGTGACGGTTCCCCCCGGGGTGGGGGGGAACCGTCGTCCCTTGGGGGGGGATGGACATGGGGGGGGATGGTACGACTCACTGTATATAGTCGTACCCCCCCCCCCCTTGTCGTTCCCCACCCCTTGTCATTCCCCGGGGGGGGGGGGGGGCGTCACTTGGTCAACCAAACATTTTTCGCTGCGGCTCATCGTGTTGTTGTGTGGGTGACTGTGTTGTGGCACTGCTACTTGTATCCCTTGCACTCATGGCAGGACATTTTGCTCACTTTCGCTGAAATGGAACTTGATAGCACAACCATTTTTCCCCCTGGGACAAGTGTGATGTTCATCCGCTCCCCAGGGGAACCTGTTTTCGCGCAGGTCGTTGGACATTCGGAGCACGGTGATGCACATCGCCGCATCACTCATGACCGTGATGGCAAGACCGTCTTGCACGACCGTGCGTCTGTTCGACACCTCTCACTGCCGCGTGCTCCCTCTCCGCCCCGCGTGTACGGTGGTGGTGCGGTCCCCCAGGGGGGGGATGGGGGACCGTCACTTGGTGACCGTCCCCCAGGGGGTTGTGGGGGACCGTCTTCCCTGGGGTGGGGAACAACAAGGGGGGGGGGGGTACCCCGTCTCCAAATGCTCCAGCAACTGTTGGACAGACATTTTGCTAAATTTCGTAGCAGGTTTATTTCGCACAGCAGCCTGAAAATGATGTGGGAAATTTGTAACGCGAAATATCCCACGGTGAAATATTCCCGCCGCAAAGTCCCCCCCCCTCCTGTACATACATCGCGTGGTGGTGTACGATGATGTGAAGATGTGCTGATGTGCTGATGTGAAGCGCCACAGCAGCTCTCATCTTCAGGTGGCATAAGTCTGTTTTGCCCTTCCACAAGAGCTGAAACAGAGGAATGTTGCTGTCAGAATCTGTGAAGGGGTGATGCTGTTTGTGTTTCCTCTGCTGAACCGTCCCTTGCTGTTTCTGCTTCCACAGGTGCAAATCAGAAAGCAGTCACTTGCATCGAGAGTGGTGACAGTGGTACTGACAGAGTGACAGTGACAGTGACAGTGACAGTGATAGTGACCGCCAGCATCATTGTACCACTGGACAGCTCTCAACCTTGATCCCCAGGGGTCACCTCGAGTACTGTGACGCGAGCAGACAACGCCAGCTCATCTTGGTCTGAACCAAAAAAAAAAAACAGTGACAGTGACAGTGACAGTGACTGCCAGCCTGTTGCAAAAAAGAATAAACAATCCAGCCCAGTTGCGGGTTCCGATGTTCTGGCCTTTTTGGGAACCCTTGGCTACCAGCAGTATGCAACACCTTTGGCCAGGGCAGGTTTTGCTTCTATGGCTGAACTGGCCCTGATCACGTCAAAGTATTTGAAGGCATGTAAAGTATTGGATGGCCGCGGAGCCAAGCCCCCCCCTCCGGTCCCAATGGCGCTGTTCCCGGCCGATTGTGATCATTGGAGTGCGGAAAGAGAAGGCAATCTTTGCGGATCCTAAGGGGGCGCCTCAAGCGCAGTGCGCGCGCAGTGCAACTATTTGGGCGTCTGGCCGTACTAGAGACCCATACTTTGAGATACTAGGGGCCCCTAGGGGCATCATGGTGACCCCGAGCGGAGGTTTTGACTTCTGATTTTGTCCCCCTTTGTTTGAGGACACCCAAGAATGCAGGGGTGACATAGCATTTCCGCCCTCTTTTGGGCCCCAACCTTCCGGTGCTATTGAGGAAACCGGGACAATCTTTGATTCCACGCTTTGTTGCGTGAAGTATTCTTTTCTTTTTTGCATGTTGCGTTGCCGAGGTCAGGTATATGGGTGGACAACATTGCCCTCTCTCAACATGGCAAAGTTCATTTGATAATCGCCTCGAAGTTTTCAAAGTTGCCCGGAAAAATGCTCCGAAGTTTTGGCAGCCAGCTCGGGACCCAAAACGCAACCAATATCGCTTGGAATTTCTTATATGTACCATGTGATACGAGTCCCATTTGGTGACCATAAGTGCTAAGCGTTTCCAAAAATCCCCTGCAAAATGCTCAGCTTTTTCTTGCCATTTTTTACCTTCTATGCTGTGCGTTCCAGCCTCATGTGGTGTGTTATGTGAAGGGAAGGTAGTTTGCAACTTTCTTGAGCTGGGGCAATTTGGGTCACTTAATTCTAAGGGCGTTTTCAAGGGGTCTGCTTGGGGGCTCTTCGGGGGGAACATAGTCTAAAAGTAGTGCGCAGTGCGCGCGACGTGCGCGCGCAGTGCAAAGACTCCCCCTAAAATGAGCCGGTTGGCATCGATTGTCACACATCTCCAAATTGTGCCCCTACTTTTAGCCTATAGATTTAGCACCCCATGAGGGCCGGAACCTGTAACAATGGGTGGCCCGGATGCTTTTTAGTCTGGTGGGTTGCTTTGTCAAAAAACCTTGCCCAAAGCGGTCCTCTTGGGAGAGAAAACTTACGGATGTTTTTGCAAGTTGGGGTGGTCCGCTACCTGGGTGTCATATTCACACCTAGTGAGCCGCCAACCACTGGCACCATCTCAAGCAGTAGAGGGAGGCCTTGCCGGAGCCTAAGGCGGGGCTTAAACGCGGAGGCAAGCCCCCCCCCCCCCCCCTCCAGTCGCAATGGCGCTGTTCCCGGCCGATTGTGATCATTGGAGTGCAGAAATATGAGGCAATCTTTGCGGATCCTAAAATGAGCCAGTTGGCATCGATTGTCACACATCTCCAAATTGTGTCCCTACTTTTAGCCTATAGATTTAGCACCCCCATGAGGGCCGGAACCTGTAACAATGGGTGGCCCGGATCCTCACGGTATCGCTGGTAGGATTGGCAGGCAAGATTTGAAATTTGCCAGACATCTTGCACCCAATATTGTGGCCTAGCCAACAATATTGGCAGGTTTCCTCCCGGGCTGTCCACCGAAATGGCGATCCATATGCCGGGCCTAGCGGTCGATTTGTACAGGCAAATTCTGCAACTCATTGGAGCCAAACTGAGCAGCCGGATCGGCCCCAATATGCCAGGCTCCCTAACCACCCAAACGCCAGCCCGGAACCCGGCCCGTTTGTACGGGCAAATCCCGGGCAACTCCTGGTGGCAAGCTGGCAATATGTTTGTCCCGGCCCTCCTTGGCTTGCCCCCATGTATGCCCCCCCTCTGCCGTACTTACCCAACAATCTCACCTGGTGGATTACCCCCCAAATGGTAGCTCTAGCAGGGAAAATTCCAAGGTGAGTGGCTCCCAATCCTGAGCATGCCATGCTAATGTGTCTAGGTACATGTGCATGAATCGCCTTGTGCATCACTATACCACCCTATCACCTCTTTCTGCATGAACTCTTGGAATTGGGTGAATGACGACATCCAGAATGGTAGCTGGAGCGATGGGATTTGAATGGCCAAGGAATGGGTGTTGAATACCTCAAAACAGGTTGGAAATGGACATTCTACCCCCCCCCCCTTGTATAAACCACGCCAATGTACGGAATTATTACGGTCCCTACGCCCACTGTAGCTTGGACAAGGGCGTAGCTTGCGCGCAACACATACAACTACCGGCACATACGTGCGCATGCGCATGGTATGAGTTCACGTTGACCTCCACCCACATTTCCAAGTGCATGTGAACACAAGAAAGCCTTGGGAACATGAAAATGCGAAGCCTACAAATGTTCGGAAACCCTTCTTGCGATCGTACACCATGCGGAACAATTGCACATGCTCACCACTTGAAGATGCGTGAACTCGATTCTTGGGAGGGGGGCACAAGGGTGTGTGACCATCTGCCCACCCTTCATGTACTCCAACACCGCAAATTGGCCCCCCTTCTTTGATGGTCCCTTCATTGTAGCATGCACACGGTCACCGGTGGAACACGTGAAAATAACTAGACACCCAGGTTCAAAAAGAGAAGATTGCACGGTGAGCTGATGCAAAAAGGGGGATATAAAGCACAAATATTCCCAAATTCAGAGCCATGTGGGTTGAAGTGGGCAAAGACTCACAAATGTGTCCATGGCTCCATGTAATTGGCAAACGTGACGACAAACCCATGTCTTATGTGGCCGCACTACATCTTGTACGTAATCAAAATTACGTACACAACTATTACGGTCCCTACGCCTCATCCACTGCATGCGTTGGAAAGTCGCATTTCGCAACATGTGGCTTAGCACCTGGGGACCGTGGCAAAATACGGTAACGGAATGGTGGAACAGGGCGTCCGCGGCGGACCTACACCATGTCTCCTGCCTTCGCATACCACAGTCCCTATGGGACCACATCCCCCGAACAATGCGGGTAGACCTTAGGGAGCGTGTGGCATGGCACCAGTACCACGCCCTACATGGCGTATGCCAACTGCGCGGCCAACTCACCATGCCCCCTCGCGACCCACAGGTGCCGCCCACGCCCTCCACAGCGGTGCCGGCATGGTACACAAAGCTGCGCCCACGAGCTGTACGACCGAACCCCACGGACTCTATCCTCCGCAATCAAGTAGGGTATAAAGGGCCCCGGGAGAGAACATCACGACGGGATGGCCGCGCCTCTCAAGAGACGTCCCACCGTAGAGCGGTGCGCACATGGGACCGGCCGCAGTCGTACCACACCAGGTCATGGGCGGTGAAATATCTCGACCAGTGCCTCTGTCCCACTGCCGCAAACCCAGGGGCACAGCAGGTACCTTCGGCAATGCAGTATCTAGCCCAACCTTGGTTTCTGCATCAACATGCCGTCCTCGGGGCCTCACTGATGGACTCATACCGCGACGTGCTAGATGATCTGGTGCGGCAATCATGGCACTGGCACTCCCTTTTGCGACGTGCTAGAGTGTGGACCACCTCCGCAGACCAACACTACCAGCGGCATAACCGAAGGATTCAGCTCTTTTCGGTGATGAGCCAATTGTGGGCATCTGAGCGCGCCGCCCACCGGGTGGAATCACCTTTGCCTAAACGTCAGTGCCGCAAAAGGCCTGGCATCCTGGGCCAACGCCCGCCACCGGACATGGCCCCTGCAAAGCGACGAAAGCTTGTCACTCTTGAGGACCTGTGGGGAATGGCACACCGTGATCCAGCATGTCTTCATCCCCTTAAATCTTACGCATTATAGGCTTGCCATATGGCGTGGCGGTTTTGCCTACCGCATCAGAGAGCCCTCTGGTATACGCATGTGAACTCTGGGTCTTTGCCATGTGCCCCGCGTTGCGGGGATCCACTGTATCATATGCTGGAGTCGCCCACTTTCCCAAGCACAGTCTTGAGTACTCTTTGAACTTCTGGAGTCAGTCAAAAAAAAAAATTACGGTCCCTACGCCTACTGTAGCTTGGACAAGGGCGTAGCTTATACAAGGGGGGGGGGGGAAGTTACTAGGAAAGAATGGCACTTAATATCGCCGGTATGAACAGCTGCACGATAGGAAAATTCAAAGAAAGAATTGAATTTTTCACAGGTATGAGAGTTTTTAATGCCTCAAACAGATGGGTAACATTGGATGTCCGACCCCTTGTAAAAGCGTCATTTTGGCAGACAAAATGATCCCTCCCCCAATCTGCTGGCCAAAAGTGGCATTTTTGGGCCGTTCACAATGAGCTTTCCCCATTTTTCCACAAGAACCACAAAAAAATCTAAATGCACTCCCCATTTTCCCCCAAGCTTTCCTTAATTGATACGTTTGTGAGATAATGTGCTGGGAAAATCCTGAGAGTGGGATATTCATGGCCTTGCAAATGTATTGTGGTTCGAAAATTTTGCTTTTGACATTGGGGTTTCAAAAGAAGAAAATAAAAAATTGTTACACTTGCTTCACTAAAAACTTCTATTGCTGGTGAGTAGTGCCCTCCTGCACCACAATAAACAGGGGAATCTAGGATTCGGACAGTTTCACACCCTCTTTGCCTCCTCTTTTATCACGAATTCAACAAGTTGAGAGGAGTGACATAGCAACATAGCCCCACCCAACTCGAGGCCACATCCAAAAATTAGTCTGGATCGTTGGCTACACTTCAAATGCCATATCGGGGGCCTGCAAAACCGGAATCATTGGAACAGGATGAATGGAACTAGAAAACAAAAAGTGCCAAAACTACCATCTTGCGCTCAAACATTCTCTGCTTTATAAATCAAGGTGCAGGCACTGGGGGAAGGGGAGCACATTTCAAACCATAGCACCCATAAGTTGCCTACCCCTACATTTTGATGATCACTTGGCATGAGACGTGATAAGGTGGCTGCAATGACAATCAGAGATTTGGACGTTCCTTCACCACTGGCGGAGGCCCAAATTAAGGGGCTCAGGCTTAGCATTACATACATGCAACAAACTGGCGCCCAAACGCCCTTACTCACACACTGAGCGTGACACGGTACCCAGGAACATTGCAGCCAAGCTTCTGTCAAAACTCACAAAACACAACACACAAACCCCTCCGTGGCGTGTTCCCGGTTGCGCTGTGGCAGTCCCCCTCACACACACCCATTCACCCCTTCTGCAGGATCACAGCTCAACCAACTCCTCCGCTTGACCGTCTCTTGGGAGGGATCCCTTGGAGAATGGCCCCGTAGCGTGATCGCGCGGTGCTTACTGACGGTGGTGGGAGGGAAAGCAACGCTTCATGGAGGGTACTGACGGTTGGAAACAAATCAGCATCAGTTCGAAACTAAGTGGGTAAGCAGCCAGCTCACCAATGTCCCCCCTGACCAACGGTAGGGAAGACGTAAAAGGAAGCCATTCGGACGCAAAAGATCCACCGCCACCACCAACAATAATGGCGATGGCAGCCGCGGCCGCAGCAGCTGCAGCAGCTGCTGCAGCTGTTGCTCACAGCACTAACCTAATTTCAGCCCACTCAGGATCCCCCCCCCCCCTTCATCCCTCCGCTTGGGCCCTGCCTCTTTTCTTGTCCACGTAGAGTGTCCACGTCACAATTGTGGCATTTACCATTGATCACGCAGCCTTTCCTTTAGGGTGTTCAACCTTTGGCCAGGCGTTTTGGGTGGCCTGCGAGCCGGGGAGCTGCGAGCTGAACATATGCAGCCCGAGCAGACTTAAGGTGGGGGGACTGTAGAGTCGGGAGGGGAGCGAAAACTTGGCTTGGCCCATGCGTATTGCAGCACAGGACGGACTGAAGTGGTTGGAAGAGAACGATTTGTCAGCTCTAAAGAAACCCGCCGCTTCTCCATGGAGACCAGGGAATTGGGGCCGGGTGTGTGCCGGGCATCTCTTGGGCCAAAAGAAACCCAGCCAACACTACACTAAGCAATCACTGTGATTCCCCCTGTCGCCGCAGACCCGGAGAAGGCAGGGGGTATTTAGCATTTTTGATGCCTCTCCACTTTGGAGACCGCAAGACGGTCGGGGTCACATAGCCATTTTTGAATGCGTTTGTTGGAAAACCGAATGGCACCTTGACGGCCCAACAACAATTGTATAATGATGCACATTGGCGGTACAGGGCACCGACACAAATGTCACAATGCCACATGTGCTGAAAGGGGGCATTGCTCTCGCAGGGCGAGGGGCGGAGGCTTTGGCGTTGCTTCTCGTCTGCTTTCGGGGTGTGTCTACCAGAGGGTAAAAGTGGGGCTAAAGTCGGGGTACTTGGTACAAACAGGTGCAAATGATTCCCCCTTTTGGGGGAGTCTAGGGGTTCCTGCGGTGTGAGGCATTGGCAAACCCACCGAAACATCTGCAGTTTGTGGTTCTGCACAGGTTCTACTCCGTATTGTTGCAGTGTGTTTGCTGTGCAGTTTCGTGGTTTGTGCTGATGTAAGGGAGGAAAAGATATCCCAAACCCCGAAATTGCATTGCTTTTGACAATGCTTCAATGCTGGACCCCGGAGGCAGTTCAATGCTGGACGTAGTAGGCACCGCTGTGCCACACCCGCCGGGGCACGTCCCGGCGGGCAGCGCATCGCTACCCCCACCACCAGCACCACCCCCACCATCGGCACCAGCTGCCTCTGGGATCGGTGGCCTGGATCATTGCCTGGCAACCAACGCCGATGTGGAGCCCATCCCATGTCCCGAAGAAAGCGGTTGGGGGCCGGAACGCCGTCCCCCCGAGTCCCCGCCAGCCCCCGAGTCCCCGCTGGACGGCTCCTGGCAAGGCTCCCCAAGCTCCGTCACTCTGGTCTCGGCCCCCAGCCCCTGCTCCTCCATCAGACGCCCCCTGCATTTGTCGCCGGGAAGGGCCGCCAGACTCGCAGGCCGTGCTGTCATATCGCTGAATAACCGTGACCCCGCCGCCCCGCCGCCCGCCCCCGTACGGCGTGTTTACCTGCACATGTCCACGCAGCCCATCAGCAGGCGGCTCGTCAAACGGGTGCTGCTGTGCCAGGGCCTGCCCCTCCTCCTTGTTTCGCTGCAGACGTGGCTCTACTTAAGCCGAGACAAGTACGCCTTTGCTGACGGCCTGGACGACACGGTATTCGGCATTGCATTCGCCACGTTGGTGCTGGGCGTCCAGGCCCTCTGCTTTCATCGCCTACCGCACCTCTGGCTGGTGCTGGTGGGCCTTGGTGTCCCGACCGTTTGGCAAACCCTGGTCTCTCTGCTCCAAACTTACCACATATGGGCCATCCCTGGGGCTGCCTCAGCCCTTTTGCAAGTTGCACCCTACGTTCTCTTCTCGTTGGCCGCTGTCAGCTACACTCGTTGCACCCTGAGGCGAGGGGCGGATGTCGTAGAAGCGGTGCCTGGCGTTGAGAATACTCCTTTGCTGTTTTGGGGTTTTTCGGTGCACAGGATTGTAGGATCGCTCCTTCTAATGTTCAGTCTGGGGCCCATTTTGTGGGTATGGTACACGTTCTACACAATTTTGTTGGAGATCATGCAAAACGTGTTGTGGAAGCAGTGTTTGGTCATGCTGGTCAAGGCGGCTGTTGATATCGTCCTTGAGGCCATTTATGTCCGGATCAGTCGTGTTGTGCCCAGCCTCTTTTACTACGACATGTTCTATTTCTACGCCGTCAAGTGCAGCTTCAGTTTGTTGGGGCTGCGGAGCCTGTCCAATGTGGTCAGTCTGGTAATTTCGGAGAGTGTACTTGTCAGCCCTGTTCTGCTCTATCTGCTGTTTTTGGTTCCATTTGTCTCGAAACAGGTCAGCAGACTGGGCGCCCGGGGGGAGGTAAGCAACGAGCATATCTGCTGCTACCTCAGCATGAACCTGCTGGCGCAGTTCACTGTGTACCTCCTGGTGATCCCCTCGACCGTCCTCTACATCGTGCTACCGACCGACAGTCTCGCCATTGGCCGACAGATGGGGCCCCACACATACTTCATGCTCGGGGCCGCCTGCCTCCGGATGCTGTGGACGTGTGTGGGTGCCCATGCGGTGGTCATGCGGCACACGGGGCTCTCGGTGCTCGGCGGCGTGCAGGACATGATTCTGTGCGAGCCCGTGTACATCCTGGGCACGCTGCTCTTTGCCAGCTGCCAGGGGGTGATAGCGCAAGAGAGCGCGAGGGTGTTTGTCCCCCTGCTGGCCGACGTGGGAGCCTGAGTGCGGCAGCACTATGGGCCTTGCGTGCGCCAGGACCTGCTGGTGGGCCCGGCTGTGTGGTCGGCCCAGTAGCTGCCCACGCCGTGTGGCGTGGGCAGTGACAGTGCGGGGGAGGGGGGAGGGACACGGTGGGAGGCGGTACCTGGCGCGAGGAGGCCCAACTCCTCGCGCCCGGGGCCCATCTCCTCGCGCCCGGGGCCCAACTACCATGACACCTGCTGGCCGACGTGTTTGGGCGGGTTTGATGCGTGCAATGCCCGGCACGGATTGCGGTGCCGTCCCTGGCCCGGCGATCGGGCCTGTGCATTGTGCGCGCAGCCGGTGAGTCCTGTCGCGTAGGGGCAAGAATGCTGCGGGTTTGTCATCCGTGGCATGGCTGGCACCGGCACCGTTTCCCCACACGGTTTCGTGGCTGCGCTCCCCATTGACCCCCCTGTGCCTTGGCTCTGCCCTGCCCTTCCCGCTGGCCTCGGCACGGGTCGATGTGCACCGCTCTTCCCGTTGGCCTACGCACTGGTCGTTGCGCTGGGGGGGCGACGGCAGCCGGGCACGCAGTCGCAGGGACCATGTACAGACTGAGGGATAAAATCACCTCGAAGAGAGGTTGTTAGATCAAGTGCAGGCGCGAGCGTCGTATACCCCGCTTTTTTGGGGTCGTTCGCGTAGCATACCCCAATGTATGGTTTCGAACGTCTAACCCCTTGTAAAATTATCATTTTAGGACCAATAATGATCCCCCAATGATTTTTTGGATTTTGACCCCCGTACCCCGGAGGGATGTACCAACGGTGGGTTTTTTCTTCGGGGAATGGATCGGGTTTTCTGTGGTGAGTTTGCCCCAAAAGGCGTGTGCAGTGTGCGCGCGGTGCGCATCCCCCTGGCCTCGCCGACTCTGAGTCTCAGCAGCCCAGTTTTGACCCTCGCAGTTTGAGTAGCATGGATTCCTGGCCTGCATCTGAGGGTAGAATTCATCCGTCATCAGCTGGTGCAGACACCCCATCACACTTTAGCTCTTGTGATGCTGGTATCATGCGAATGGCAAACACCAAGCATCGGTGCGGGTCGCTCTATCAATGCACCAAACGACTTTCTTGTTTGTGTGCTCCTTGGACATGTTCAGGATGCTTTTTTGGGGTTGTTGCATTGCAACCCGTTGTACGACAGACAGTCAGTCCCTTTGTTTCAATCTGGTTGGCCCCGGTTGACCATCAGGTCCTCGACTGAAGTTGTAACCCCCCCGCCCATTGAAATCCCCCCCCCCTTGCAATCTCCCCCCCCCCTGGGGGGGGGGGGGAAGACCGTCACTTCACTGTTGTGCTAGGCAATATCTATTGCGGTGGTTTGTGTTCCCCATCTGTCACACACACACACACACACACACACACACGTTCTTGCATTGCTTTCCCATTACTTCAAATTAGTCACCGGTGTGTATTCTGTGATATTATCTCTCCAAAGGCGGTGTACAAGGTGTCGTGTCCATTTTTCAGACCCAAGATGTTTTCTCCCATTGACCGTATATGGTACCACTCACTCACACTTGGTGCACATGTGTTGGCCACTGTTGTGGGGCCTTCACCAAATGGGCCACAACAGTTCAAAGTCTGCTATTCTCGTACCCAGAAATGGTTTACCGTTCTTTTGGAACCCAAAGAGCATCCGTTTCACGTGCAGATGTATTCTGAAGGTGAAGTTGTTTGTTTGGTACCCCCCCCTCCTTGTATAAGCTACGGCCTTGTCCAAGCTACAGCGGGTGTAGGGACAGTATCAATTTGGTACCTAATTTGATTCAGTACAAATGCAGTGCGGCCACGTAAGACATGGGTTTGGTGACAAATTTGCCAGTCACCTAGGGTCATGGACACATCTGTTGTGAGTGTTTGCCCACTTGAACCCACATAGCCCTGCTTTTGGGGATATTTGTGCATTATATTCCCCTTTCTTGCACCAGCTCACCATGCAAACTTCTCTTTTTGAACCCGGGCGTCTGCGGCTTTGTCCAAGCTACAGTAGGCGTAGGGACCGTATTAATTTGGGACTTTTGCGTAGCAAAGGGGGGGGGTACAGACCCTGGGAGCGTATTGTGCATGATTGACCATGCTAAGCAAAATATACTCTCCCTCCGTCCCTCTGTCTCTCCCCTACCCCCTCTCTATTATTCAACACCTTTGGAAAGGGGAGTGGCTGCACAGTGCATGCACACGCTGCAGCAGGGGATCCCCAGGTCTCTGGCTGCTTCCAGGCTGATTTGCTAATGGACGCTTCAATATCGCGATTTCGAGTCACAATTTCGCGATTTTGGACGCCAACAGCAAATGTGCAGTGTTTCCCATTGTACCAGCGTTTCGCCTGCATTTTGACGCGCTTTGGCCCAAACAACTTGAACGTGGGAGCACAGCGCAACTGACCTACCGCTGTCGCTTAGTCCAATCGCTTTGGCTGGTGTCTAAGCGCTTCTAGTACCCTGCGACTGCCATCCTTGCTGAATGAGATCTTTTTACAGCGGCTGATGTGTGTTTCATGCCGGTATGATACCCTTTGGGGTAGTACCTGCCGCGGTGCGCGCGTGGTGCATGCGCGGTGCGGGTACTGGGGTTGTTCCGCAGACCCTTTCATCCAGAGGCAATCAGAGGGAATGGTAACACCTCAGAGCCCACCAGGTACCATCTACAACTCCTTTCCCGGTAGACCATCTCCGGGAGAAGTTGTTCAAATACCTGACGCGGTGCGCGCACGGTGCGGATACTCCCCCTTTGTCTCTGTGCAACCCTTTTGCACTGATTCTGGGGACAAATGCGTCAGAGTGGCTGTCTTGAGCAAGCTCTTTGTTCTGCTCGCTCATCCAATCTCGCATGGTTGGTGCACTCTGCCCACTGCACATGGCACCTCTCTTTGCATGTGATGGCAGTGTCAGGCTCTGTGGAGTGAACACTTCAGTTTTTCGCAATTTTAGCCATGGATGTTGATCCTTTTCACACTTATCCAGCCAGTGCTGTTGTCCACTTCCAACATTCTGGGGGCAGTATTGTGCCTGCCAAGATTCTGGGCCCCTCAGAGCGCGGTGCTGATTACAGGACCATCACATATGAGCGCTCTGGCACTGTGGTGACGCATGACTGTGCCCGAATCACGTTGGCAGAGCATCAGTGCAAAAGTCGCTTCATTTGTGTTCCGTTTGGTTGCATCAGTGGAGAGTACCACAGTTTGCCTTGAAATACCCTTGGATTTTCTCCCCCAGGGGGGAAACTGTCACACGCTATGGGGGGCGATTTCAAGGGGGGGGGGGGGGTACGTGTGTCTCTGTTGCAGGTGTCTCGCAAAAGTCATTCAAATTATCTAACCCTCCCGGCGCTTACCGCATTTCGGATCGGGTTGAAAAACATCGTCGCTGGTGCATCAGCATGCGCATGTGTAGTGCTACATGCAACACCGCCTAACCCTGCCCACAATTTGTGATCCTGTGTCATTCTGTTGCATGGCAGCCCTCCTGCCCCACCTGTGTGATTGTATGCTGGGCTCTTTACAACAGCGCTGGCGACAATACAGCGTTCTGTATTGTCGCCATTAGTTACAGTGATTAGTGCAACAGCGATACGTTCTGGCAGCCAAAGTGACAGTCACAGGCAGGTGGCTGAAGCTGGTTATCTCCCCACCCTTTACGCAATGACCCCTTGCACAACCACAATAGCCCTAGCCAAATGCGCCTTTTGTTACTTATTAGACACAGTGGCATGCATGTGAGACATTGATTGTGACATGATGGATGATAATTCAGGCCTATGGAACGAAGTGTGTGGGTCCATCATTCCAAAACTGAAATCTACCGCTGGGCCCCCTGTCATAAATGTGCCTCTATCACATGGGAAGGAAACAGAATGAAAATCTTGGTGCGTCTCAGGTCACGTCAGATCTATCCCGATACCAACAACTCCCACTAGACGCCTTTGAGCGTGCACAGCTATTTTCTCTGGTCCTCTTCCCTAAATGGTGCTACAGGTCACTGTTCATTCCCCATGACCGCATGTTCTATGAAATTGATCAGAAGGCCCGTATTTTTGTCACTGCAGCCAAAGGTATTGAGCCACTGCACAGTGTCACACACACTGCAGATTCCATGAACATGGGCGGACTGGGAATGCACCAAATCAACTGGATTTATCGCTCACGATATATCTCCCTGCCCCAGTGCGCTCTACGCCCACCCCACTCCCCACTACATGAGTTGGCATCCTACTCAGTATCTTAGTCTATGGCACCCATCAGGGATTATGCAGCCTTGTTAGAACAGCTGGGAGCCTGTGCCCCCATCGCACGACAGCACCAGAATTGTATGACGAGGAATCTTCTAATGATGGGCGACTTCTACAGTCCCAAATGCCCAATGTTGCTATATCTGATTGCTCAGAGGGTGGTGCACCAGGGCACGTGCGTTTGGCCGCATCCATGAACCCTGATGCGCATGTGCGCTGCACGTGACCCCCTCACTCTGTTCCAAGTCCTGGGGCTATGTTGTCCAGCATGGCACAAAACCTGGGATACTTGAATGACGCAGCGTGCGCGGTGTGCGCAGTGCGCGGGTGGCCCATTTGCACCGCGCGGGCGGCACGGTCTCAGTCAGGTACCCCCCCCCCCCCCCCCTTGCAAACTCCCACCCCTTGCAATCTCCCATCCCCCCCTGGGAGACCGTCACTTCCATGTTTTTCTAGTTAACATGTATTGTGCTGGGTTGTGTTGCCCATCTGCTTTATGCTTGGCCTTGCATTGCTTTCCCATTACTTCAAATCAAGCACCTGTGTGTGTTCTGTGATATTCTCGCTCCAAAGGCCAGCCTCCAAACGGACTGGTCTGGCTGTGCAAGCGGGCGCTAAAGCGGCTGCCAAACCAGCCCCGTGCGCCATTGCCTCCTCCTCATCAGCCAGTGCAACACACCCCGTGCCTGTCATGCAAACTGAGCATGTGCAACAGTTCAAAGTGTGTTATTTTTGTACCCAGAAGTTCTTTACCGTTCCTTTGGATCCTCAATAACATTTGTGTTGCACAGTGCGATGAGGACATGGGTCAGTATGAAGTCCAGTACTCTACCCCACCCTCCGTGGGGGAGTGGCCCCCTAACCCCTTTACCTTTCCCTCTCTTCGCGGAGCACAGCGTCTCTGCACGGAATTGCCTGGCATGGCCCGACAGGGCCAGGGATGGGTTCGTGATCCCCATGCACGACACTCCACCATGCTGTACAGCATGCAGGAAGGTGCTCTGTCTTCCAACAGCGCGGAGGGGCTCATGAAGCATGGACGGGCCTCACGTGAGGCAACCTAAAGGACGGAGGGGGGAGCCTCTTGTCATACAGGGCGGCAGCTCTCCAGAAACCCGCGCGACTTGCCCCTTGGGTGAGTCTGGGGGCTGGAATGGGTAGAAGCCCCATGGACTATTGCTCCTTAATATGATTTCCTTCCCTTGCATTGCTTTCCCATTACTTCAAATCAAGCACCTGTGTGTGTTCTGTGATATTCTCGCTCCAAAGGCCAGCCTCCAAACGGACTGGTCTGGCTGTGCAAGCGGGCGCTAAAGCGGCTGCCAAACCAGCCCCGTGCGCCATTGCCTCCTCCTCATCAGCCAGTGCAACACACCCCGTGCCTGTCATGCAAACTGAGCATGTGCAACAGTTCAAAGTGTGTTATTTTTGTACCCAGAAGTTCTTTACCGTTCCTTTGGATCCTCAATAACATTTGTGTTGCATGAAACACATTGGCACCGCATAAACACAAAAGTCGCTTCACACGTGTTCTCTTTGCTTGCATCAGTGGAGGGTACCACAGTTTGCCTTGAAATACCCTTGCAATCTCCCCCCCCCCCCTGCCTGGGACACCGTCACTTGGCGACTGTCTCCCCCCCCCACCCGGGAGACCGTCGCGCGCTAACCCGGGAGTTTGCAAGGGGGGGGCAGGGTACATGGCCCATACATCAGTGCCACATGTAAAGGAAGCGGGTACCACCCCCCCCCTTGCTGCAGTGCAGCAAGACAAAACACTGAACTGAGAATGGTGGCGATGACCATATGCCTGTGTCACGGGGGTATATGAGAGCTCTGTATCCGTTGCTCATGCCCCCCCTTGCAATTCCCCCCCCTCTGAGGGGGGGGGGGGGGGCAACCGTCACCAGGGGGGCTCGCCGGCACCGGACCCTTTACGCCGACTCCCCCCCCCTCCCTGGAAATTGGCCCGAAAGTGCCGGACCATGGGCGCCGAAGGCGCCCGAAGCAAATTTTGCTTGAATTAGTAGAGGGTGAAAAAATGGGTTTTCACCCCATGTGTCTATACTCAAAATACTCAGTTTTTTAGGGAGAACCCAATAGTGGATGAAAACCAAATTAGACCAAATATGAATACCACCCCTGTGCAAAGGTATGTCAGAGTTGGGCCATACCCTAGTGGTAAAGCAGTGCCCCTGCAACTGCATGGTCCTGGGTTCAAACTCCAGTGGGGGCAAACTACCGCACCACAGGAAGGGTCAAGGACACCATGCGAAACTTTTTGTTTTTTTTTGTTTTGTTTTTTTAGTGCTTTGTTTTTGTCCCCTTTGATGGGTATCCCTGAGAAAGCAGGGTTGAGGTAGCATTTCCGCCCACTTGTGGGTCCCCCAGAAGGCAGGGTTTAGGCAGCCAATTCTGATTTTGTCCCCATTTGTTTGGGGACCCCCGAGAATGCAGGGGTGATGTAGCATCTCCGCCCTCTTTTGGGCCCACTTTGATTTTGTCCCCTTTGTTGGGGACCCCCGAGAATGCAGGGGTGATGTAGCATTTCCGCCCTCTTTTGGGCCCACTTTGATCTTGTCCCCTTTGTTGGGGACCCCCAAGAAGGCAGGGGTGAGGTAGCCACTTCTGATTTTCTCCCCGCGCCTGGGTGGGGCGCCACTAGCAATAGTGGCCGGGAATTGACTCGGGGGTGCTATGCCCTTAAACAAAAGTACCACCTACCATGCCGCTTCGAAGTGATTAGCGCGATGAGGCGGTCATCTTATGCCATATTTGTCAGGGTATGAAGCCTCCCCCCCCCCCTTCTTGGCAGCCCCCCTCCCCCCCCCCCCCCCCCCCCGCCCTGAAAGTGGTCCGAGAGTGGGGGGGAGTCGGCGTATGGCCCGTTGCTATGCCCCCCCCGTGACCGTCACTTGGCCCAAAAACATAGAAAATACAAGGCGCCGAAGCTGATTTACAGTTTGATGCTATGGTACAGTTTTGAGTCCTCTCCTTTGTGTCACCGACCACTCCCCCTAAAGTGGAATGGGGACAGCAGTGCTCTCCGCCCCAAGCGAATAGTGATCAACTGTACCTGAATGTCATCCCCCCTCCCTGTCTTCAATCTTCACACCGCTGTCTTTTTCAGCCTACAATCATTGTGCCTCATGCACACTGGGAGGCCTAGGGCGTGGCAGTCTCCCACTGCATAACCTGCATAACCCGGTTCCAGACTCAGCTAATCCTCATCACGTGTCAGATCCGCTACCACGGTCATTGTATACCAAAAAGTGATACACACATGGACGACGGGGTGGTTCCACCAACATAGCTGCGATCACGCATCAGTCTGCTTTATAAAAAAGGGTCCACACACAGCGTGTCAAAGTACAGGCCCGTTTCCGTCAACCATTCACTAAGTGATAACACCGAAACTAATTTTAACTGCATCGCAGAGGCCCCTAGACAAATCACTATCCTTGCACCAGTATGGCAGCCACAAAGGCTACACACCAACCAAACAAGCCATACAACTTCTGACTTGCTGGTCGGCAATAGATGAAACCATAGTGTGCCTGCTTGACATAGCGAAAGCTTTCCCGAGTACCCCCCATGCATCCTTACACGACGCATTAGAACTCATCGGAACGCCGCAGTCCATCAGAACACCGGTAAAAGCCATTTACAATGGCTCTAGAAATCATTATAAAGATTTTCATTATAAGCTAATGCGAGGTGTAAGGGAGGGCTGCCCCCTCTCCCCATCCCTGTTTCTTTTGGTCTACGAAAGTTTTCACGCCACTCTTGCGGCTGAATTTCGTGATGTTAAATTTTTTTGTATATGTCGACGACATAGCGGTAATTGCCCCCAATGTGCACAAATTGCGTGGCGTTTTTGAGCGAATAGACGCATTGTCCTCCAAGGTAGGGTTTCGGGTGAACTGGGAAAAGATAGAAGTCTACCACTGGTCCGCCAAGCCAAATTTGACCTCCAGATGGGGTCAAGATACTATGCAGGTGCAAGCACCAGTTTTCAAATACCGGGGTCACCACATGGCCCATCCGACATACCATGCAGGTGTACACAACAATATCCTTTCCCGTGCTCAGGCAGACATCGCCTGGTTTGGGTGCCTCCCGCTGAACGCCAATGAGCGGGTACAGCAATTCATTTCTCATACCACAGTGGGTATAGCAAAGCCTACCGGTGCCTGACGACCGCCTTTTCTACAGGCTGGACAAGTTTTCCCGAAGTTTCGTTACGTCAACCAAGGGCATGGAAAAGGTACGCAACATCATGCACCTCATTTCCCCTAAAAGCGCAGGGGGGTTGGGGCTCCACCAAGTCTTCTGGGCTTTTCGAGCACGATACATCATGGTGATTCAAGACATGCTCCGAACGCCCAGCACCATAAGGCAAATGAGCCAAGTGCCAATACCCCACAACGTGGCCACTCTGCGAAACTATGTCCACGCCATACAACAACCCAGGGCATATGCCATAGTGACAATGTCGCAGCATTGGGTCCAAGCACGTGGGGGCCCGGGTTTGTTTGACGAAGAAAGCTCTGATGACGCATTGTTGTGGAAGACACAGGCCAAGGTAGTGGGCACATAGGAGTACACCCACAGGTATGTGTGCTTGGACACAACACGCCCCGCACCAGTGGAAGGGGTGGTCCCTCCAAGTTTCGTCCCATGCATGATCAACGGTATCCCCTGCTATCACAACCAATAGCAGCGATCAGGAACGCCGTGGCACAACGATGGGAGCAAACAGACTGATGGTGACACAGGAGCGGCGCGGGCCGGCGCAGCGGCCACGTGTGGGCCCCTGCAAATCATCAGCCGCGTAACTGGCCTGCAAGATTCATTTCGCGCAGAGCCGCAAGGGTCAGTGATAGTGATAGTCACAGCGCGTGCCCGCCCGAACGACACACTCACACTGGACAATAAGGCAATCGTGGATCACGGACCGCGGGAACCAATGTGAGAGTGCACTAACATGGACATGCGGTGCCAACTACATGAAAACTTAGCTTCGGTCCCAGTACCAATGCACTAGATTGCACGACATTAGACAGTCAGGGCATCTCACACGGCGCAGCAGAAAGCGGGTATCAAAAGGAACCACAAAGTGGACCGTTTGGCCAAGAAAGCAGCACTTCTACCACTGCCAAACATACCACCGACAGGTGTATCACTAATACACGTAGGTGGAGGACCAGCACCCACGCCGGCCAAGGAGTGGATACTTCGAAGGAGGATGTGGCCGAATTTCACCGGAGCACAGTGGGTATCGTGGCTGCCCCTCAAAAGGGGTCGACGAGCATATTGGCTCCAATGGTTATGGGGCGATATCAGGTGGGATGGGTGTGAAGCACCATGGAGCAAGGACAAATTCCCCTGCCCGCTGTGTGGAACCACGCACTTGGGTTCAATACATGACAAGTTGACCAGATGCCCAACATGATCTGCGGCTTTCATAGACTTGTGGCTATCTTCTTGGGACGATTGGAGCCCCCATGCAGAGCAGTGGTTTCAGCCGGTCGAAGACGCCAACCTCCACCATACAAGAAGACTACAACTTCCGAAATCTTTCCTGGCCCAAGTACCCCTAGAGGAGGCACAACTGAGATACCGTGTAGCGTGGCATCAGTACCACATGTTCATCGGGGTGACACACCTCCAAACGCGGGAGGGAGGATAGGAGGCAGAGAAGGAAGCACCGTGGTTCTCCAAGTTGAAAGCGCGACGAGTGAGCCCAAACCCTACTATGAAGAACCTGCAAGAACAGTGCCTCTGCAAGGCCCACAAACACAGGAAAACACCGTCGGTCCCCGTGCTGCCGGAAGTGCACCAGAAAAGAGCACTTGCTATAGTAGCCAAGCCCCTCACACACGCCACCAAGGTCACAGCCATCCAAGCACTTGGACGTTTGCCAGCGACACACACACACGTGCACAACTAGTCCTTGAGCGGTATCTAGGCCACCACCCGGCTCTGTTCACACTCCCCAGTGCGGTGGGTGCAGGGCTACACCAGATGTTGGAAGAGCGACGCGCGCAGGCCAACAACATGCTGCAATAGCAACACTACCAGGGGAGCATGTACCGAAATGTCATTCAACATCACAAGTGCCAAGCACGCTGGTACACCAAGCACGCCCACAGGGTCACACGATACTTCCTCACAGCACCACGCCACCCCACATTGAAACAAATGGTCTTCTGGAAGGCCAAGGGGTGGTCCATCAGTGCGGTGCACCGGTCAGTGGGTTCGCATACATGCAGAAACCCTAGAGCGCTTCTACCGTGTCACAGTGGCACATGCCACGCGATGTTGTACCACACACAACCTCAGGGAATGGAGAAAGCGGATACATCAACAGATGCAGGTCCTGTGGGAGTGCAAGAGAGATTTTTTTTGAATTCCATGTAGCACAGTGCATTGCACCCCGAGGGACCAAGCGCACCAGGGCGGGAGGCGGTGCCATCCTCCTCCTGAGAAAGAGGGCACAGGCGTGAGGGCACATACAGATACCAGCCCAGAATTTTGACATTTTGACGCAGAATCGCTTCCTTTCCCTTTTGTTTCGCATAGATGCCTATAGATGCCTACGTGGCGTGGCAGCAGACACCAATGCTGCATGAACAGGTTACAGATAGCTGATGTGCAAGTGTATGTCCCACGGCTGAATGCGGCATGCGAGCAATGCTCCGCACGGGACAATATATGGGGGCGCCTTAAGCACAGTGCAACTATTTGGACACCTGGCCGTAGTAGAAACCCATACTTTGAGGTACTTTGGGCATCATTGTTGTTTGGTGGTAGGTTTTGATGCATTGGGGATCTGGCATTTTTGGATGTTCACCCTGTTTCACCCATTTCTACTTTTTTGCACACATTTTTTGCCCATTTCCACCACATCTACTCTTTTTCTCGGTTGATTCATGTGGTGATACACTTTGAGGGTGCCTGCTACAAGACATCGTACTTCCTTCCTCATTCCTCAGGCCCATTTTCTCCATGGATCTCAACATTGGGGATAGGGTGTTCTACACCCGCTCCAATGGCCTGCGACCTCTTGCCACGGTGGTTGGGACGGCTGAAGACGGACTCCTCCACTTGGAATACTACCAAGATGGGTTGAGAGTGGTGAATCGGCAATGCAAGATGGAGTCCATCTCCTTTGCCATCCCCAGTTCAGACTCGCCACCTGATTGCCCTCCATCTCCGCTGCCCAACAGACAGTCAAGTTCCCCCCCAAAGGCCCCCGGTCCTTCACCATGCCACCTCAAGGTCCCCTCCTTTCCAGTTTGGGTCGCCTAATTCTAAGGGTGTTTCCAAGGGGTATGCCCAGGGGCTTTTCGGGGGGAACATAGTCTAAAAGTAGCGCGCAGTGCAAGGATTCCCCGTATGTTGTACTTAGTCTGTCATGCTTGATCCGGTCCGTCTGACCGAGCACTTACGGGACACACGTGAGTCTGAGTACAAAAAAAAAGAATGAAGGAGGCCCTGACAGGGAGCTGCCAACCGCGTTTGGTCAGTGGTACTCCCTCTGCAGAGGTTGTGAAACCCACACTAGGTGGGCATCTACAGATAAGGAACATCACATACCGCCCCCTTCTTTGGGCATATTAGTGCTTCAAAGCCAAAGGGGGTCATACTAGGGGACGACCTCCTGTATAATCCTTATTCTGCCCAACAAAAATATGGTTTATGAGTTTATGAGCCCCCGCCCCTGCACGGCACACCCATTTCTAGGGGTTAGAGGGTGGCCAGTGAGACGAACGTTGGTCGGCCTATGGCAGCCGCAACATGGTGATCTAGACCAATGGTGGTAGCCAGTGACCTCAGCAAATGGCGTGTAACTGCCGGCCAGGGGTCTATCATTGAGATTGAGACACACAGATAGACAGAGAGATGGGGGGGAGGGGGGAGACAGAGAGAGAGGGGGAGGGAGGGAGGGAGAGGGAGAGGGAGGGAGAGAGGGAGGGAGGGAGAGCCGAAGAAAGGCCAACCCTGGCAGACTATGTCGGATGGAGGCACTGGAGGGTGGCTTCTGTTTGGACTTTACAGAGCGCCCCCGACCCCTGACACCCCTGCCCCCCCAACCACATTAAAGAGTGTTTTGGTAGGTGGCAAAAGCAGTTTACCAGAGAACTGGAACCTTGAGGTACACCAATTTTTTCCGGGCCTCTGACCCCAGCCCCCTCCCCCCCTGCCCCAACAATTGTTCCTGGGAATACTCGCCGAACGGGGCCAGCGCACTGCAGGTATACCAAGGGACTGACCTCTGACTGGTATGTACGCCACTTACCCAATAGAGTCCAAGCCCGGTCGTCAATACCATGAGAGTGGACTCAGACCAGTGTACATATGGGAGGTAGCACAATGCGAAAATGGGCGGAAACACCGGGACAGTCACCTAGCAAAACGCTATGATGAGAACTTGCTGATGAACAATGGCTGGAAGTGTCTATGGCGGGGACATCCAGTTCAGCTTACCGACCAATTGATGCCCCCCTGCCCTGCCCTGTCGGGGTCGACCCCACCTGAAGCAACCCTTTCGTCGGCACCAGATCCACCGCCTCCGCATGTGACCCAGGGCTCGACATTCAGGAATCACCGCGATGATGGACACGCACAAAGCCTGTGGCTCCGGAAGCAGCAGCCTCACATATGCTCGACACATGCGCCTGAGTGTGCCATCGTGTGTTGAGAGACCTTGAACGGATGTGGCGCTGGCCACCCCTTCCCCACCCCCTCAAAAAAGCGGATTCAGTGCGACGATGGGGTGACAAAGTGACAAAGCATTTCTGAGTGCCCCCCCCCCCCCCCTTTTATCCGCAATGGAGCGCCTGCACGGCTGTGCTTACCAGCCGACCAAAGGCGGTAACTGACGAACCGATGGCGATCACCGGCCAACCGCTGTCAGTTACCCACAAACCGCTGGCCGTGAGTGTTGGATTTTTTCCTTCGGTCAGGGAGCGGCCCCGTCCAAAGAAGTTGTCGTGGGCCTTGTCCTGGAGCATCTGTGACCCCTGCAAACACAATTCTTCAGCACCAGACCTCCAGAGGGGCTCAGCAGTGGCCTGGTCAACGGATCCCCTTTACGCAAGTGTTCGGTGTGCCATCGCAGGCTCTTGTGCTGCCATGTCTGAGAGCCGTGCCGCTCCCCCGCCCAAAGCGCGTGGCCCCGCCCCCTCTGCCACCATCGGCCTCAAAGGGGCCATGGACGAGCTGCGGAGCCCCTCGACGAACTTCGAGGAGGTTGTGTTCAACGGGCAGCCGATGGAGGTACGTGGGGCGCGAAGGGTGCATGTGCGCGCTCGTATGTGTTTGTGTGATGTGATGCCCTCGTCCCATTCCAATCATCCAAACCGCAGCAAGTGATCCGCGTCAAGCCAGGTCTTGCAGGTTGGGGGCCCCAAGGCCGCAACGTGGGCTTGTGCATGCCCAACAAAGGGGACGGCAGTCCGTACACTCATCAACTTCCAGGGCCCTGACAGTGGCGTGCTTTCCTGCGAAACTCTTCCAGCCCGGCAATCAAAAGTCAGCACTTTTGACCAAACAAAACTCCATCTGTAGGCCATTGATGGTGCTTCGTGCAATTGCATCCCTGAAATCCAAACGTCTTCCAGTCGGCATGATCAAGGCATGTTGTTTTCGGAACTCTCCCGTCAGGCAGGGGGAGGGGGGATGGGCAGTGACGATGAACGGCTGTCCCTGCTGATTTGTCTGACATTGTTTAGGTCTAGTTTGCATTTTGACAGAGATGGAGCCCTCATGACATGGGGTACATCTTGTTGCAGCGAAAGCACATACCCCCCCCCCTAAGTTTAAGGCAAGAAGTGCCCACTGGCGATACCAATGTGAAGTTAAGGCAGGAGCGTCACCAGTGTTCACATCATACCTTGACGACTTGGCTCCGGGAGCTGTGTGAATGGATTGGGTTTTACCAGGGATCCGTGGAGAGGTTTCAAGCAATCGCTGGAGCAACTTCGGGACACGGGAGTGCAGCCACGACAAGGGGATGTACGCATAAACAGGGGGTTAAGTGCGTGGTGGCAAACACACACGGACTGTTTCACACAAGATCGGAGCGCCGACACAAGCAACTGGCAAAGGGAAGTAGAATCACGCCCGAAGCGCCCGAGGCAGGCAGGCCCGAGAGTGCTTCAAGGGGTACAAGACCTGATTGCAGAGTTGGTAGCGAAAGGGTACAAAATTGTATACACAGACGGGTCCTCAAAAAGATTGAGCCACAGAGACACGCGCAGGGCAGGTGGCTTCGGTGTATTTGCAACAGAAGATGAGCAAGGGCCGGAAGTGCGTTTCTGCGGCTACGTACCGACGCGTCACAGGCAAACAAACAACGGTGCCGAGCTTTGGGCAGCACTGGAAGCCCTACAAGGGTTTTGGGTGCCAAAATTGGCAATCCTCACCGACTCAAGTATCTGCAACTAGGGGCGACCGACAGGGCACAGCACTGGAAATCAAAAGGGTGGACGACAACATCCGGCAAGCTGCAAGTCTACGTGCCCGTCTAGGAAATGCTACTCCAGGAAATGGCAAAGCCAGGAAGAGAAGTCAGGTGGGAACACGTCCCAGCACATGTCAACGTGCAGGGGAATGAGGTGGCAAATGGATTGGCGATGGAAGGCATGTGCTCCAGTCCACTGTGGTCCCAACAGGTCACACAGCAATTGTCATCCGGATCGGAATCCACGGTGGGGTTGAGAGGAGGGTCTGGGTCCGAATCAGAGGACACCAAAGCACTGTGGTCGTCCTTGGGCATGGTACCCATGGACAGTGATGAACTGACAGGGGAAGCCTGTGTCTCCCTCTCCCTCTCTCTCGGTGTCTCCCTCTCTCTCTCTCTGTGTCTCGCCCTCTCTCTCCCTCTTCGCCCTTTCTCTTTCTCCCTCTCCTCACCCTCCCCAGGGGTTTTTCTTCCTTGTCACCCTCCCCACCCATTCTCTCTGTCCCTCTCTCTCCTGTGTCTCTGCCTCATCTTACACCCCCCTGCTTGCTGGCTCCTGTCAGGCATATCGCCGTTCGCATGGCAGTGTGCTCAGCAGCGTGTAGAGGAACCGTACAGCGTCTCCGGATACCGGGTCTGTTTGCCTGAAGAGCGTTTTTTGGAACAGCCTCATGAGATCAGCTCGGCCCGTCAGCCATACATGCATGCAGTCTCCATTTCTGCTCACAGAGGAGGGCACCGCTCTGTGTCCCTCTGCCGTCGCACAGTGGAGGATTGCCTCCCACTGGAACGGATGCCACTTGCCTGCACTCTTGGGTCGCCATTGAACCCGCATGTTCGTCAGAGCCTGAGTCTTCAGGGTCCAGTTGATTTGGACCACCACCGAGTAGAGTTCTTGGTTGTTCATCAGCAGTGGCTCTCCATGTTTGTCCACAATTTCACAGTGCATCCTGGTGCTGTGAGGTTGGTCCAGTCGGAGCCAGATTTGCCGATTACGGGCCCCGGTCATAGTGGTCAGCTCGGCATTGACAGCTCTCAACCCTTCTTCCGCTATGGCGTCTAGCTGGCTCAGTGCTTGCACCTTGAAACGCTGGCGTTCTTGCTGGGGCTTGGCTTTCTTGGGGGCTGGATTGATTTGTGTGTATGGGCCATGTCGATGCTGTTGGGGCCCCCTCTTCTTCCATGGCTTTCCTGGCGGCATCACGCCAGAGAGCTCTTCCGCGACAGGACGCGGAGTTTGTGTTAGTACTCAGCCGTTGCCGTCGCCAAGCCTCTTTGCTGCCTTGCTTCGCGAAAGAACGCGGAGCTCACGTCAAAATTCCTCTGCGTCAGGACGCAGGTTTCGGGCGTTCAGGCATTTGCAGGTATGAAACCTGTGGAGATACCGCAGTCAAGATGCGGGGTTCACGGGCACAGTTGTTAGCGAGTGGTACAGAACTGGTCTGCGCTGCAGTGTAGCAAGGCGAAACACTAAACTGTGTGGTGATGACCATGCGCCTGTGACACGGGGGCGTATGCGAGCCCGGTATCCATTGCCTCATGGCCCTAGTTTAAGGTGCGAGCATACCTGAAAGTGCACGGGGGCCCGGCCCCGTAGTGCGCTTCGTCATCGCGGGCCGTCGCGAACCATGGAGGCGACGGCGCCGGCCAGCAGCTCATGAATAGTTGATGCTCTTGGTGTGGCAACGATTGTGAACACTAGAACCAGCGGTGTAGAATTCGCAGTACAGAATGGTGGGTATGAAATAGGTTACTTAACCATATCAGTAGCGTGGCATACTGGAAGTGCACGGGGGCTTCGTCCCGGAGGGCGTAGGTTCGATGCCCGGCGGCGTGTAGACGATGGCGCCGGCAGCTCTTCTTTCTCTTATCTATTTTTTCTTGCCACCCTCATGATGCTCACGGCACAGGCTTGCCTAAGTTGAACTTGGTTTGTTAACAGAGTTGCACCACCCTTCCCCACCTCTCATCTCCCCCCTCCAGCACCAGTTAACCTATTGACCTTTGGCCGATTGGGTGCCAGCCTCGGAGCAGGGTCCTCAGGTGAAGCGGTGGCTGCCTCAGTATTGTGGAATGTAGGCTAGAGGTCTTGGCCGACAAAACACAGCTAAGCAGGGAACCAATCAGAGAAGGTTGGCAAGCCTGTACATACATCTAGCCTGTCGATGAACAATGTGTGAATGGAACTGCCGAACATTGCTGCATATGCATACCAGGACGTGCATGTGTGGAGCGCTTTGATGACCTGTTGCGCCCCCCCCCACCCACCCCGTGTCCAAGACGGCCCATGAAACATTCGATAGCCGCCCTGTGCGGTGATCTCAAGGCAACATTTGGAGCTGATCTGGCTTGCGCTGCAGTGCAGCGAGACAATACAATGAACTGAGAATGTTGGCGATGACCATATGCCTGTGTCATGGGGGTATATGCGAGCTCTGTATCAGTTGCTCATGGCCCCGTGTCCAACAACACGGAGGCACAAGCAAGTCAAAACAATGTACTGTGAGTCGTGGCTATGACCATACGCCTGTGTCACGGGGGTATATGCGAGCTCAGTATCCGTTGCTCATGGCCGTGTCCAACGGACACTTCCGTTCGGGCCGTATTGATTTGGGACCTCATTAATTGATTAGGTACCGCAACCGCGGTTTGAGGCGAAAGGTTTGGGGAAATGAGGGGCCGTTGTGATGTGTCTTGCAGTAATGGTGGGCAAATTTGTAAAGCAGGTTGTGAGGGAATGGTGTCCCTCGACTACAGGACCTCTATTGCCCACCATGACTGAATGGGCTGGGTATCTTGTGCCTGGGGATGTGTTACCGCCGTTTCACAATTTTGTCGCGTGCACCGAACGGCGTCCAACGAATACTCCCGTTCGGACCCTATTTATTTGCGACCAAATTGTTCGTTGGGCACGGGGCGGGGGGCGGGGTAGATCTTCAGTCACAATGTCACTGAAGATCTCTTTGTCCTGACTTTGTTGCTTTGCAGCCCTCAGCCTTGCAGGGTAAAGGTTAGCATCCAACATCTGCATCCCGCAGCGCGATTAGGGGGGATGGGGGGCCACCTACACCCACACGTCTGACAAGCACAGAGTTCAGTTACTCCGGGAGAAGGGCGACTCAGTACATTGCCCTTGTGCTCTCTCTCTCTCTCTCTCTCTCTCTCTCTCTCTCTGTCTCTCTATCTGTCTCTCTCTCTCTGTCTCTCTATCTGTCTCTCTGTCTCTCTCTCTCTCTCTCTCTCTCTCTCTCTCTCCGGTGGATCCCTCTACACGTGCGGCCATTCCCTTTTGGGGGGGGGGATTCCACAGGCCCTTGCCACTGTTCCTTTGCCACAGAAAGTCAAGCGCCGCATTGGCAAGATCCCACGGAAGATGCTCATCCTGTCGTCGGTGCTGTTCACCGGCGGGTGCGTGTTCATGACGGTCGCGGTGGTGTGCACGTTCCGGTGCAAGGAGTCGTGGGGGTGGTGGGTGGTGGCCTTCCTGATGATGTTGCCGGGCTGCTACTCGATGTTCATCCTCCTGAACTATGTCCGCAAGGTCCGGGGGTACCACTGGAAGCAGCTCCCCGACACGGAATGAAGGGCGCCGTGCCGCCCCATGCGAGACCGGGGGGTCGTCCCTGGGCACGCGGTGGTGCCGTGTCAAAGGCACGATGGACGATGCGGGATCGGCAGGTCGCTGGTTCGAACCCCAGTAGCAACTTGGGGGGTGGCAGGGACGGGGACCGGCCTGGGTCCAGTGGGCCTACCCCCCCCGGTGAGGGCCCCAGAAGCCTCGCACGACCCTCCGGTGGCTCGATTCGAACGGCGTTCAACCGCGGACTGCCGGGCGCTCGCCCGGCCCGCCGCCCGTGCGCCGCAGGCCGTGCGGGGCCCGCTTCGGAGCCTCGGGGGCGGGAGTGCGCGCGGCACCCCCAACAGAATGCGAGCAGAACGTCCACAAACCCCCAATGGGATGTCAACAGCACCTTAACAAACACCCGCAGACGGTTATGAGCACGTCGACAGGCTCGACGGCGGCGGCGGCCCAGTCCGGAGCCCGACTTCTGTGGCACCCGACATCCGCGGAGTCGAGGGAGTTTGCGTCGGGTTGGTCAGGGTCTTGAAGACGCAGAAGGCCGAGTGCAGGCTCTCCCGCGGGGCAATGGAGCAGGCGGCTCTGGTACAGAGAGTTCGGCCGTGCACTCGCTCACCGGACTCCCACAAAGACAAACAAGGGGCAAAACCCAACCCCATCCCTGTGGAATGGCACCAGAACGACAACCGACGGGGAGCAGCGCGTCGGCACACACCGGGGGCGCGGCCCGGGGGCGCCCCCCGGTCCCGTGCGGCGCCCGCGGGCACACCGCCGCGCCCGCCGCACGTGCGGTACCCGCCGCGCGTGCGGGACGCGACCCGGCGGCCCCCGGCGGGTCGCCAGTGGTCGCCGGCCGACGGCCGCCAGTGCCACTGGGCCAATGACAGCGCAGAGGACTGCCGGGGTTTGTGTGCCCCCCCCTTTGACGGTGCCTTGACGGCGAACTCAAGACCGCACCGCCGCTTTGCCCTCCGCGCTGCAGATCATCGCCGTCTGGACCCTTCAAATGTGTTGGTGCCACGACCCGCCGCCGCCGCGGATGGAGAAGCAGAAACGGTGGGCCAACACGGCGGCTTTGGTGGGGCTTCGTGACCCCAGGTCGGCCTTGGCGGAGGAAGGCCCGGTCCAGACCTTCGTGATTGGCGAGAGGTCGATGGGCGCCGCCGGCTGCGAGGAGGGCTGCCCATTTGCTGGGCTCCGTCCCAACCCCCGTGCCCCTGTCCGTTCGACGTGGCCACTCTACACGCGGGCCATGGGCCGTTCAGCTTCACCTTCGAGGGCGCCGGAGCAGCCGCAATGCCAACCACATCACCGCTCGCCGTGGACTTCGGAGAGCACGTCGTTGAACATCCAACACCCGAACTTGAGCGTCGGCGGTGTGGGCAGTCTCGTGGCCTTGGCATGGGAGGCTGGGGGCCGTCTGCTCCTCGGCCTCGGCTTTGGGATTGTCTAATGCCGGGCAGCACCATTGCAGCGGCGGATTGGGAAACCCGCCCGTTCTCGAAGTCTTCTCGTTGTTCCTCGTTTCGGCGTCTCCGACGCCCACGAATCCTGCAATTTTCATGGACACGGAGATGTTTGACCCAATTCAGACCACCCTTCCCCCCTCACCTTCGAGCACACTGCCGCCCGTGCCCCATTTTGCAGCCAAACGGAACACAAGCCAAACCATCCACGCCTCAATCACACATTTTTGCTCCTTCACCAGTTCCCTCATTGTGAAACTGGCGGCCGTCTGCGCAGAATCCCTGCCCCCGTGCCTTTGCGTGCACCCCCCCCGCTTTCCTCCGGCAGGGGGACGGCGTCTCCTTAGGATGCACCCCCCGTCCCATGTGCCGCTCTGGAGCGCCCGCTGCCGCTGCACCCGGAACTTGGTACCGACTCAGTGGGACCCGGCTGCCTCTGATCACGCGTGACCTTGGCTCAGGAAGACCCTGCTGCCTCTGGTCACGTGTGACCTCGCGGACGCTCGTGGCAAAGTACGCCGCCTTCTCCGTCCCCTTCCGTCCGAGAACCGCCTTGTCTCGGGACGCGGACCCCCGTCCGGAGGTACGGCCATGCGCTGTGCCCGCCCGCCGCCACCGGAGAGGCACCGGCTGCCCGGTCGCCCGACGGTGGGGCTACCCCAACCGCCGTCAACCGCCAACCGCCAGGCCGCCGCCTTTTCGGCGGTTCGGGGCCGGGGGGACGCACGTGTGCGCGGGCCCCTGGGTGCGGCCCCGGCCGACGCATATCCGAGTCCGCCCTCCGCTCGAGCGCGGAGTGCGCCGTTGGGCGCCGCGCCCGGTCCCGGGGGGTCGCGGGTGGGGGCTCGCTGCACAGGACATTTTCACGGGAGGCGGGCACTCCCAAATGGGACGGGGTGTGTCACCGGGAAAGGACCCGAGAAACGTGCGGTACAAAGGGCGCCGCCGCGCCCGATGCCGTCCGTTCTCTGCGTTGAGCCGGGACAGGGGAGGCCGTACCCCTGAGACTGGAATCGGTAAGGAGGCATCCTTCAGCTCCAACTGCGCCGGTTTAACCGCCAACCGCCGATTGGCGGGATTATCGGCAAACTTGGTCAGCCGCTATTTGCCGTTGATTGGCAGCCACAGACCATAAATAGCCAAGGCAGTGGGGGTTGTTATCCATAATGGGGGGGGGGGGTCCACAAAAGGGGGGGTGCTGTGGTGGGGGGGGGGGGATTTAAACCCAAAGGGAGGGGCATCAATTGGTCAGGTGTGGACCCGCCACTTAGCTCCAGCCGCGCCTGCCGTCACAGCCTTCATTGCCATCTCAGTTCTTCGCCCGTGCGACTGGCCGTTTGTTTGTCCATGTGGCTCACAGTTCTCTTCCCATCCTCCCTGAACGGGGCTAGATTCATGGCCTGCTGGTTCAGGGCTTTATCGCCGGGTCACGCTGGTCACTAGTCGTACAGAGCTGGGCTGCTGAGTCCGGGGCATGGCGTGCATTCTGTGTGCCATGTTTTGCTGCGGTCGTGCTCTGCCCGACAGTGTCATGCTGCACTCCCTTCTCCACCCTTGGTACATGAAGCACAGCACTGGTCGCATCCCATTCACTCACTTTGGGGGGGAGCCATTGGTGCGTCACCGCCGGCGCCTGCACCCCCCCCCCCCAATACAAGGAAACAGACTGAAAGGGTGCAGGTGGCAAAACTGCAGTTTCTGGGGAAACTGGGGTTTGGGACGGGGGGGGGGGGGGTGCACCCTAAAGAGGGTGGGAGTGGCACTGCACCCCAGTGTTGGCACAGGCAAGCCGAACAGGCATTCCATTGGCATTGTACTGTGGTCCTGTCTCTGTTCTCCCCCTAATGTATCCTTTACCCCGTTACAGTCCCTGCACAGGCCGTTGCTCCCCTAACAGCGCACTGGCATGGGTTTGCACCCCCTAAGAAGGGCCTAAGAAGGGGGGGTGCTTGTGCTACGGGTATGGGACCAAACCCCTCCCCCCAGGTAGCGTATTTTGTCCACATATGGGGGGGGGGGGGGTCAGAACGGACCACTTTCCCTTGCAGCCTTGGAGCCTAAGCCTCATGTAAGCGGGCGGCGGCAAAATAGCTCCATTCCACTAGATTTCATGGATGTCGGGGGTACAACATGGGCTTCATCAAACTCTCAGGCCTCGGGCTACAAACGTGTTGGATCTTACCCAACCAGCCAACCCAGAGCAGAAATAAAAAACAACCACTCTGGCCGGACCCAAGCACTGCACAGCAACAAAGCATTATTGCCCCAATCATTTCGTACAGTCACATGATGTTGACCCATGCAAATTCCTGATCATGCACGAGCCATCAATATCACGCAGGCCTGGAAAACGATCCAAGATGGAGGCTGAACACAACTGCAGGCACAAGCGCGCGTTTTCGTCAAGCGACGCCCACTTTTCGCACAGCGCAGGCCCAGTGCACAGTGTGCCCCCTAAGCCCCACAACCCGCCCCTCTCAATCCCAGCAAACCGTGTCGCTACTGGTTGGACGCGTAGCCAATTGACTCGCCTCATGTTTAAGTAAATGTAGGCGGAATCTGGATTCTCATTTACACATACAAATTTTCGCTTAGACACCAAACTCATATTTTGGCAAATGGATGTTATGCTTCGTCTATGTTGGGTGCAAGAACAACTGCCTTTGTCTCAGTTGGCCTTATCGTCTCAAACATGCAGTCGTGAGGCCTCAATATCAGAAAAATGCCTTCTCCTTGAGAGCCCTTTCCTTCTCTATCCCAAAGCCCTGGCTTGGCAGTCCCAGAACCGTTTCTTCTGAATCCCAAAAGGCCTGCCTTCCCAATCTCAAAGCCTTGCCTTCCCCACCCCCACAGTCCTCTCAATCCCAAACCCCTGCCTTCATTCATGACACTCTGCCTCCCAAACCCCTGCCTTCTGTATCCCTCTTCACAATCCCAAACCCCTACCCTCTGGGTGCTCTTCATGCCCCAATCCCTATCCCTCCTCCCATGTACCCCAATGTTTAAGCTAACATAGGGTTACGTATGTCCCCTCTGTAAAACCAAGGGAGAAAAATCCCCCGGCCAGTGCACAAAAAAGCGTACAAAACCCCCCACTGTGTGGACAACACACCCCCCCCTGTTCGTGGCGCCCCCCACCAAAAAACCCAAATTTGGACGAAAACCCCCACACATGGTGAGAAAGAACCCCCCCCCCCCTGGGGGGGTGTCCTAATCCCCGGGGGGGGGGGGGCTAATCAGGGTGTTTTTGTCCCCTACCACAAGGGAAAGGATTTGAGAGGATTTGAGATGAGGTGAGCAGGACATGGTTGAGGGGCGGTGTGACGACATTAGACGGATCAAGATGCTATTGCTGGCAACTAATGTAGTTGGGGATTGCCATCTCAAGTGCAAGGCATTGGAGACCTGGGCCACAGAAAGCAAAAAATGAGCCCTTTGATTCCTTAGTTGTCCAGATTGTGCATGTGATCATGCATGAAACTTAAGAAGTTTGTCCTTGCAAAGAACATGGCGACGTGTATGCCACGGAGTTTGTGCAGAGATGCTGATGAAGTTCCACATGTGCATGTTTGGTTCCGGTTGTCCACGGTGTCCCATGGATTGCAAGATGCCCATGAGTTGCCCATTGGCTCTTTGAAAGCCCATTTTCAAGGTTTGTGCATTTACACTTCCCCATCTCTACGTACGCCCCTGATCCAATAGAAACACGGCCAGGCGTACGGGCGTGAGCCTGGCTGCATGTTTGCCAACCTACAGCCCAACAGGCGACAGCTGACCTGGTACAGTGCCGCAGGGAGGAAGGGACCTTGGCCCTCAACCCCAGCCATTGAACACTCGGACAGCAAGCACAGAGAACAATGATCTGTTACACTGAACTGAGAGCAATGAAGACCGTGGGGCAGGCGCGGTTGGAGCTAATTGCGGTGAAGCAAACCTGACCCATTGTGGCCGTCTCTAACGTCCCAGGACAAGTTGGAAGGTGGTGATCCCTCTGGGTCCCGCTAACATTTCTCCTCAGGGCCAAAAAAACGCCTGGGCTTTCCAAAGCCTCAGATACAGCTTGAAAATGTGCATCTAGATGTAGCTTTTTGGACGGATGTGCCCAAGTACCCTCCTGTATGAATACCTGAGGAATGCGAAAAATATTGGACACTCAAAAAGTGACGTGTGTGGGACATGCTTTATTCATGGTTTGTGACATGGTTGAGCTGGTGTGCATTACATGTTGAGCAAGATGATGGCTAGGAGTGCCATAACCATGAGATTGGGTGGTCACAATTGATGGTTCCCGATGCTTGCAGCGCCACATGTCACACGCATGTGATGGGAGTTGGTATTGTATGGATGGCAGGCCAGTTTGCACCTCTTGAACTTTAAGTTGACCGGAGGTTTTCAACCTTGTAAGGTAACGGAGCCAGTTGTTGTACCAGCTGTTAGCTGCCATTACTGCGGGCGTTTTTAAATTGGTCAAACGTTAGGTCAAATCCTGAAGTTTTACAATGTGGTGCATTGATGAGTGAGAGAGACGAATTTGTTGCAAGGACAAAAAATTTTCCCATGCAAATTTTTTTTGAAATGTTGCTAAAAGAAGACATCTTGCCATGCAAAAAAAGGGGTGTTTGGAAATGGAGGTCTTTGTAGCATAAAGAAGAGGATGTATTGAAATAAATCAGTTTTTTACGTTCTTTGAGATACAAAATTAAGGTGAAGGCACTCTACTGCCCACAGTGAAGGATTCATAGACCCACCGCACCGATGTAACAATACAATTTCCAAAAAAAAGGTTGATTTTGGTATGGGTTTTCAAGGAACATGTCTTAGTCCAGGGGACGCATGGTGTGCCAATGAGCAAGAAATATGCATCCAAGTATGATTTTACGTTGTTGACAATATCCTCCCCTGGTAAAATTGCCATTGCGGGGTGAATGTCGTTCAAGAACCCCATTTTAATATAAAAAAGTTGGGAATATATCACTGGTGCACCAATTAGTCTGTGTTGCAACAACTGGCTCTTTTGCCTTAAGGGAGGGCACCGTGCGTTGTGTGAAAAGTAGGCGATTTTGTACCCATTTCCCCCAATTGGCCAACCTGATTGCAATAACGGCTGTGCTCTTACACATAGGACCGCTCAGATTCCTACTCAGTCTAAGAACACAGATAAGGCTATGTTTCACACCGAAAATGATGGATTGATGTCTAAATCTGCTCTGTTTGCCCTGCGGGCATGCGCTTCCCCAGTGATGGGTGGTCATCGGAAACCTAATTTTTCATGGGTCAGGTGTACGCGCCGTGCCTGCAGTGTTCACAAACGGCCCTTAAGGACCTTTGCAGCTTCCAATCATGAAAGGACACAAAGCCATCGCTTATCTCGGCCAAATCATTACTTGAGGCCATGTCTAAAGCTATGTGAGGAGGCATAAGCTGCTGTGAAAGACACAAATGGCTGTCTTTTCACACAAGTCTGCATAGACTTCATCTGCCGTGGACCATGTGATCACTGAGCATACAAAATAGGAAACACAAAGTAGTATTCGTATTGTAGATTTCATGGCCATCCACTGCAGTCAGCCAAGGCAAAGGCCAGTGTAAGCAACTAGCACTGGGGCCTGATTTCAAAAAGGCAACCTCAACATATTTGTTAAATTATGCAAAAAACATGCCCTTCCTCATGGTGGGAACATGATCTGCAGAGAAGAAGGTGTGAGCTTCCGAGAACTCTATAAGCATGTGGAAAGTTCATTCACTGTTTGCAAGGCCAAACCCGTGATGCGCGCATGGTAGTTCAGCGTGCTAGGAGCCGTTGGTCGACCACGACCTACCACTACATGCTGATTTGCGCCCTTTTCATCCTTGTCATCCCTATATTCATCTCTATTGTGGCGTGTGTTGGGGTGGCGTTCCCCGCGGAGCACTCGTGTTTCCACCTAAACTTCCATGTGCACCTAGTCCACCAAACAAACAATGAGAATATACCACAAAATTTTCAAGTCTCAGTGATCCTTAAGGAACCCCTCGCACAAGATGCTCGCTTCTTGGGCATGATCTTTTTAGGTTTGCATTTTTTATGAAACAATAGTAGTTATGGCACTGGTGTGCCTAATTGTGTTTCATCGCATGTGTTTTTCGATGTGTCATTTTAGGCTGATTGATTTCTTCTGTTGCAATCGCCCGTTTGGAGATCCGAGTTTCATGTTACATAGTGGTGCCGGTAATGGTTTTTTTTCCGTGAGAGGCGAGATTTCCGGTGCAAATTGTGCATGGGTTGCGGTATTTGCCAACAATTAGCTTTGAGTGATTTTTGAATATAATGGTTCCGTTTTGGTTCCAGAAAACTTGTTTGAAACTAAATATTTTTTACATTTTGGGAGGCCCAGAAGAAGTAAGGGATGGCGGGGCTTCTAGCTTGAAACCCATTTGAAAAAGGGGATCATTGATTTTGGAACTCAAAAGTACATGCAAAAAGAGAGGTTTGTGGTTTGGCAATATATTGATTCGAGAAATTCTTCCACACCGGGGCTGAAGTTTTAAAGTGTACTCATTTTCGATAATATTGTAGCTTGATCCACCACTTTTTTTGCAATTCAATGCTACACAAAGGTTTCCATCAACCTTCTTTTTGCTACTTTTTCATTTACCCCGAAAAGCGAAATCCGCTCTGTTCTCTTGACCATCGAAACCCGAAAAAAGAGCAAAAATGCGTGACACAAAAATCAAAAGCGAAATGTGTTGGGTGAATGTTGCACTCGGGCCCCTAACTTTGAATGTTGACACACCTTCGCGGAAATCTCGGCGCAGCAAATCTCTACCTGCTGGCTTGGCCATAGGGCATTTTAGAAAAACGAAAAAGGAAATGATCACCCGTCCACCAAGCAGGGATGGTGGATGCATCAGCCTTGTACATGCCCGCTTCCTTCTCGGAGCTTCCACATTCAAGTAGAGGCTTGAAGGATCTCTGTTACTTTCTTGGGCCCTAGAACGCCTCCGAAGGTGGGCTGGGGGGCCCGAGGGGTCCTTGGTCGGCTAGGATTCCCAAGCACCCACGGTGCTCACGCATGCATGCTATGTGGGCGCTCTTTGGCCCCCCGAGGTAGTCATTGAAATAGGGTTGTTGCAGGGGAAAAGTCCTTCTTCAATGAATACAAATAGTCCATCTTCTTGCTTAGTGTCTCAGCTATCGCAAACCCAAAATCAATGCGACACACAGTGCAGCAAACAACAAACAAGAACATTGTAACCCAGAGGCACCTTTCGGCTTTGTAAAATCAATGAAAACACATGTGCATGGAGTGTGTTTGGCTTCGGATGATTGTCGTTCCAAAGTGGGCAATTTTGCAGAATCAAGAGCTAGAACCCATGTCATGGAAATGCATGACCGACCCAACACATATATGAAACATGAAGAGTTGAAAACGTAGAAAGTAAGCGGTAAGAATACGCCAAAGTGCAATGGTCGGCTACTTAGTAAGAACAAAATATAACCTATTTGGAGAAAACATAGAGAAAAAAAGGGACAAAAATAGATATCATTGCAAAAACAACATTGTGGTTGTCACTTTTGCGGACATGTTAAGATTAAATTTGTGGCGTCTACATCATACCCTGCTTCTCTTGGTCATCTTGTAGCAATCAACAATACATTTAATGGGAACAGACCAAACAACGTGAAAACTAGAAAACACACGATGAAATAGAAAGTGTAATGTGGACGTCACTTTGGTTGGCGCATTGGCGTCAAATTGATAGTTTTTTCACTCTTTTACTCAACTTTTCTTGGTCACTTCACTATGATCATCCACAATATTTCAGCGCAACAGGATTCACATGTAGCATCAAACGTGCAAAAGCAACAGCAGAAAAACAAAATACCAAATACAAAATACAAACCAAGAACCTCTTCCTTTACTTTGGTTTGCCAGTGAGTACACCCCCTGCTCCCCTTGAACCATTGCATGTGAGACAAAAGAAAACCAAGACGGTAGCACTGTTGGGGAGGCGTAGGTGATGATGGGTGGGTGCAACCTTGTTTGAGGAAAAACAAAAAAAAAAAAAAAAAGGCCCAAGGATTTGGACAACAACGTCGGTGGTGGTGTTTTGGGGGGGGGCAGGCACTGGAGTCAATTGGCACCAGGGCTCCATCACCCCCCACCCACCCCGACTTGGGCCCTGCTCGGTTGTACAATGACTGTTGTTGCTAGATTGTGTTCGGACGCTTGAACGTGTGCTGTGAGGGAGAAGGGTAAATTGGATGGTATCCCCCCACCACACAAAGCTCCGACAATTCCACTTACACGGCACATAACATGACAGAGAAAGCTTAAACTGAAAACCCAGCAGAGCTTGCACTCTGAAAAATGGCCCAATCCCCGTACACCGTACAGCTGACTGCTGGATGGTGGCCATCTTCAACCTGGTGCATCCGGCATCAGCTGACAAAAACCACAACATCCTGACAGCATGAACCTTTTGTAAACTGTGCCAGCACATCAAGCGACCTCTCCCTTGCACAACACAAACAACTAAGATCCCATTCCACCAGCGTGCATGGTAAAGATTGTTACCGCAGTGTTTTATAATTCACTGGATGCCGCCGCCCTGCCACCATCTGGACCAGAGCAGTAAGGGCTCATGTTCCTTCCTTAAACGCCATTCAACACGGTTTGCGAACCCATCATCAGACAAAAAAAGGACACCACATCCTCAGCGAGACAGAGGCAAGCAGCAAATGTGCGACTGGGGGATGCTTGCAGTTTCAAACACGGTTGCCTGTGTATTGCTGGTCGCAACATGTCTATGTCCACTGGGATGTCCCACCAGCGAGGCACCAGCGAGGCAACCAGGAAGGCCCAGAGAAGAACCATATGTTACGTGTCCTGAGAATCCTTGTTGACCACCAACTTCATGCTGATTGTGAGATATCAACACAGAAGCTTGGACTGTGCCCTGCCACCCAGTTTCTGGTTGCTGTGCTTACCAAAGAAGCAAGGTCAACACCAAAACCAGGAATACCATGCAGTGCTGGCTGGATTGGGGCTACGTAAACTTGTAGCCCACATGCATCCAAAATCCGAGCGGACGCAAAATTACACTTATTTGCTGCCATAGATGACAGTGTGGTCGCAAGACCGCACGGTAACTGGCACATCATAGATATCGGTGCCAATTTCCTCGAATGAAATGGGTTCGTGGGCTTCAACTGCTGCGATTTCCTTGTCGACTTCCTTGTTCGTCTTTTTCTCCAGATCCTTCAGTTCTGCCTCCGTGGCCAAGCCCTCAGCCACTAACCGCGCGCTCAACTTGGTGATGCAATCCCTCTCCTCCTTCACCTTCTGGACTTCGTCTCGCGTGCGGTAGCTTGTCCCAGGGTCGGACATCGAATGCCCCATGTATCGGTAGGTCTGCATCTCCATGCAGATGGGACCTTTCCCTGACATGCACCACTCTTTGGCGTACCGCATCGCCTCTCGGCAAGCCAGGACGTCCATTCCGTCAACCCAAAGGCCAGGAAGGTACACACTTCTCTTGTAAAACACTTGCTGAGCTGAACCACGGATCACGGACGTTCCCATCGCAAACTGGTTGTTCTCGCAGATGAAAATGCAAGGAATGTTCCAAATAGAGGCCATGTTCATGGCTTCGTACAGCTGACCTTGATTGGCGGCTCCGTCACCGTACAACGCCAGCGTCACGCCGGTCGGTTTCTCGGGGTTTTCATACGCCTGACCAAAGGCGATACCCGCGCCCACAGGGCACTGCGCACCAACAATACCGTTGCCCCCATAGAAGTTGTTTTCAGCTTTGTACATGTGCATGGAGCCACCCTTTCCCTTTGAACATCCGGAGGACTTCCCTTGCATCTCACCGATCACCTCTGTGACCGTGCCGCCGCGCGTCAGGTGCCACGCGTGGTCACGATAGGCTGTGATAATTGCGTCCGAAAACGTCAACGACGACTCAGCACCGACGCAAATGGCCTCTTGTCCAATATATAAATGGCAGAATCCCCGAATTTTCTTCTGCGTGTACATTTGACTAGCCTTTGTCTCCATCCTGCGGATTCTCACCATTTCCTTGAAAAATCCAATCAGCTGATCCTTCGTGCATTCGGTGTAGTCGTTGGGACCTTTGAAATCTTCAGTACCTTCTGGCGAGTGAATTTTGAACTCAGACTGGAGGGCAAGACGGATGGCATCCCCTCCGGCTTGCTGCAAAACCCTTCGGAACGCTTTCATTTTGCAGCACACCTGCACAGTGGGGAGAGGACTAGCCACGCCCGCTAACCCCGGGGTTCTGCAAGTCACAAGAAGGTGCACTGAACGCGCAACCAGAGGCAGCACCCTGTTTGCCCTTTCTTGCCTTTGGCCTGATCACACAACTTGCACAAGCAGGTGGAGCCTACCAAGTCTGATGCGCACTGCTCCGTTTGTTGTTTCAAGTTAAAAAAACGCACGCGCAGGCTCGTGACCTGAAAGATGTTCAACGACCGGTGCTGACCGTATTTTGCACCGAATTGCATTGCACTTGCTGGCGTTGCACTGGTCAACTCGTGTTCGTAGGTAGTGGTTTCTGCCTGTCAGCTTCCGAACATGGGATTTTGAAAACTGCCTGGCCAGATTTGCTGGATTATTGCCAGCTGTCTGTGTCGTATGGTTCTGCTTGCCAACGCTAAAACCAAGTACCGTCGTGATTCCCCTCAACCAGGTCACTTCTCGCCTGGCGGCGTGCCTTCCGAGTGGAAAGCGCCTTCGCAACCTCGCAACCTTACACATGTTCGACGACCCGTGCACACGCATATCTTGCAGCGAATCTCGCAGGTTCACGGTGCAATGTGCAGGTTCTTGCTTTCTCACGTCTGCATTTCGCATTTCCGAACCTGCCTAGTCGGAATTGCCAGACATGTCGATGCAGTGCACAGCTCGCTAATGCTCCCTTGGTGAACTGAGCACTTTTCGCGGTTCTTGTCAGGCTAGGTCGCCTGGCGTTCCCGGCGTGCCCGCAGATGTACAACTGCCTTGAGCCTTTCAAACCGTCCACCCCGTCGTTTACGGCTCCCTGTACCCTCGCGCTCGTCTGAATGGCGGTCAAAGTTCGCGACTCATGAAAGAATCAGAATATGGAGGTGAGCAGTCGCAACACGCGTGGACGACGAGTGTTCTGATTGTAGTAATTGCTGTATCCCTGTAATTTTGAGGCCTTTGTCGCTCGCGCGCCCATTCCGCCGCCGGGGCTCGTCACTCACACCTCACCCAGCTATCAGGAAAGTGTAAAAAAAAATCAGATTTAGGGGCTCGTTAGCATTGAAATTTGTTGAATACTGTTAATAAATGCAACACACGTATCTCATCAGTCACGAGTGTGATCTGCTTATGGGTATGGGGGAAACAGCGTGTCGGAGAAGGCAGGAATGGATATCAGGCATGAAAATTCAAACCCTGACAGTGTGACTGTCAAACCAGTTCGATCGCACTTCAAAGATGTTTCTGATAATTCGCCAAGTTCTGGTCTTTCCTTGCCCATCGAATCCGTCGGTCGGAAGCAATACTCTGCGCAGACACAACGATTAGGCGCAATTGAAGGTACGCGAGGTGGAAAGCCAAAACATGTGGGGATGTATGTGCACACATGGACACATTGCAAGCACACAAAGCCCCATTATGCCAGCATCAACAGTGCACGTGTTCGATGTTGAGTTAACTTTGAACACATCTTGCGTCCCTATTTTGTCTCTGATTCGGATAGAATACAATGGAAACGGATTTTCGGTGTCTAACTGCTATCCATGCGTGCATACAACGCCGCGTGTCCTTACCATGGTTGTCGCTTGTGGTCTTTTTTTTTTATTGGCGAGGTGCGATGCGTGAACTGTAGTGGCTGCTTGGACGCCGTAATTGTTGAGCCTATTTGCCTGCGCGAGTGGTGCACATGCAATTTCCAAGTACATACTGTTTTGCCACACAAGTTGTTGTTTAACAAAGTGCGACTAAAGAACGGGAAGAAAGTCTGCAAGTTCGTTTGGCAAACGAATACAATTGCACTTGCCGCAAACCAAAATACAAAATGCAAGTGCATTTCCCCTCAGTGCGAAGGTAAGGAGGCTCAACACCGAGCAGCCGCTTGTCGTCTACGCATCACTCGTTATTTCACACAGCTCCAATTTAGGTGAAACTGCCGCACGTTGTATGTGTCCTCTTTTTTATACGTAGTGGGTTCGGGTTCTTCGGATGTTGCGAATGCAAACGCTTGCCCCTATGTGTCACGGTGTTCACGGTGTTGCCGGTGTTGGCTGCGTGACGAGCAACGAGAAATAATTGGGGAACGATAAGGGTTCCGCAAAAACCGCTTTGAGTATTTGAGACCAACCCTCTCCCCTTAGCCCCCAAGACCGCGGTCGTTTATTCCCATTCGCCACCGTTTATCCCATTTTGCCGTGCTTGTTTTTCAGGTGTGTGATACCGAGGACGTGCGACAGTGGCACGCTTTTGTCTTTCGGAAATTGCTAGTCGCCTATAAAACACCCAATCCACGCCACCATGGCCACCAAGCCCGGAATGTGGTATCACTTTCCCTGGGAGGGAATGGGGGAGTACAAGTACGTGCTTCTCGCACCGATAGTTGCCCACCACTTCTACTCGGGCTGGTCAAACCCTGACCAAGCCCGTTTCGACAACCACATGGTCATCATTGTGTTGTTGCGTTACTTCCAAATGTGGTTGTGGCAATTTCTCTCGCGCTTCGATGCCACCTCGAAGAACACCAAAATTCAAAGGAAGGGCATCGAATTTGAACAATTGGACCGCGAGCGGCATTGGGATGATTACATTATTCTCCAAGCCTTGGGAAGCTCCGTGTTGCATCGATTCATGATAGGACTTCACGATCTTCCGGTCATGAATTGGACGGGTTTGTGGCAAATGGCCCTCGTGCACATTGGGCCCATTGAATTCATCTACTACCTCTTCCACCGCGCCCTCCACCACGAGTTTCTTTGGGACCGCTACCACTCCCACCACCACTCGTCCTTCGTGACGGAGCCCATATCCGGGACCGTCCACCCCTTCATGGAGCACCTCGGGTACACTTTCCTCTTCTCCCTTGCGGTGGCCATCCCGTACCTCTTGGGCACGGCTTCAATCGCGCTCTTTTACATCTACGCGCTATGGTTCGATGGTGCCAACGCCCTGGGCCATTGTAACTTCGAGTTCTTCCCCCGGATCTTCACCAAGGCACCGCTCAAGTATTTGTGGTACACTCCGTCATATCACTCCCTTCACCACTCCAAGGTCCACACCAACTATTGCCTTTTCATGCCGATCTACGACTACATGTTCGGTACCGTGTGCCCCGCAACGGAGAAGACCTACATCGAGGCAATGGCACAACGGAACATTCCGCAACCATCTGCGACGTTCCTCGCTCACGGGGGTACCCTGACGCATGTCTTCCAAATTCCTTTTATTTCCAAGACCGTGGGCGCCGAGAAGTACAAAGAGAGGTGGTATTTGTACCCCCTCTACCCGGTTTTGTACTTGGGGTTGGTGCCGCTATTGCGCCTCTTCGGTGTGCCATTCAAGAACGCGGACTGCATGTACAAGAAGGCCAAGGGCGAATCAATGCTTTTGGAACAATGGGGCGTCCCTGCCTTTGCCTACCAATACCTTGGGGGCAAGAATGATCAGGTAGCGTCATTACCATTCCGCGAAACCCCTCGTCGGCTCGCAAGTACGCACAATTAATGAGTAGCCTCCCATGAAGCAAACCGCATTGGAACACACACAAGCTTAAGGGCAACATGTTACTTCATTGGGACCCCCGGTCCCCCCACCCCTTGCCCCTCACGCCACTCCCTTCCAAGCAGTTGCCATCGCGTTGCGAGATTCCCCCGCTGCTTTTGTCGGCCAACGAATGAACGAACCGTTGCCTCTCCACGGCTCGGATGTATTTGGTGGCGCTTTTTTCCTCTTCTCCTCGTTGCCCCTTGTGCCTATCTATTGATCTTACATTTCTCGTCCTCCTCATTGCCGTTGTTGTGTGTATCAATGTATGGTTTGCCTTCTCCCTTCATTTTAAACCCTTCTTTTCTCTTCTCATTTTCCCGTTACCCCTCGTGCTATCGACCATGTTCTCCCAAGTTGCCGCATTCCGCGGGGACGGGAGGGGAGGGGCAAGGGACAACGAGGAAGAAGAAAAATGCACCACCAACAGATACAGATCAACGGATACACGGGATGGCAATGAGGGAGAAGAGAACTCAACACTCCCCGACCATCACCTCAATCAAGGAGTGGAGGGGGTCGTGGGGCACGCATATTGTGATCATATCTGTACCCGCCCGTCAACTGTAACACCTTGCACTAGTGCATATCTCACACTTGGGCCGGCATTTTGGTTGTCCATGGAAACTACATGCAAAATACACATCCTTGTCGGCATATCACCCTTTTTGTTGCATTTTGCGAGAGCAAAAAGCACCACCCTTCTGCAAAAGACACCTCCCCTAGTGCAAATGACATCATGTTTTTGTGCAAAACCCAAGTTGACAGGCGGGGACATCGTAAGGGATGAACTGCCAAATGGCGATCCATTGTCTCAAGCAGGAATGCTTTGCCTGACGAGCGCCAAGTGCGATGACCTGGAAGGCCAAGGAGCGAACCCGCCAGGGAGCCCGCCGGGGAATTTCTGTATGCCCTAATGATCACAATGAGAAAATCATGAACGTATCTTCTTCCTCATCGTCCCTCGTTGATGTTATATTTCTCTTCTCCCGCATTCCCCTGGTGTAAGACTTGATGACG
>OZ038400.1:1020692-1090881 GCA_964036045.1 Eutreptiella sp. 'Long Island Sound 2002' | reverse complement strand
CCTCGTGGCGCGCCGCGAAGTACGGCCGCGCCGAGAGTCCCGCGCACACGCGCCCCCCAAGAGGGAGGAGCGAGCGACAGCGCCCCAGCGGGGCCCCGCTCAGTAGTGCGCCCGCTGCCAGGTGGCGTTCCGCCAGCCCCATTGCCTTGCGCAGGATCTGCGCCCGCTGAAAAACACGTAAATACGGCCTAAACCATGCTTTACATACCTTGGATGGTCATTTTGGGTGGTCACAACATCAAAAAAACAAGTTTCGAAAACTTCGATTTTTGAGCTGCCCGGGGTGCAAAACTGCACAAGCAGGTTTTGTACTGGCCCATTCACTAGGCCATTATTGGTGGAAACAGTCATTTCGCGTCTTTGGCACGGGTTGTGAACGGCCCTAGGCAAGGCTAGAGACTGCAAAAAACGTCCTTCCGTATCCTAGTAGGCATATATCGTCACAACATCCCCACTCATACCCCTCAGGGTGGGTACCACGGGGTCACCGAGGTCGCCAAAACCGCCAACATAGCAAAAATGGCTGAAAAGTGCATAAACTGCATAAGCGCTCGTCCCACTCCGCGCCATACAAACCCTATGGAGTCGGGACCCGGAAACACTTTTTCGGCTCAAAATCGAAAAAAACCAAAAGATTCATGATTTTCGACCCAAAAAAAGGGGGGGTCATTTTTTCCCCCCCACCCCCCCCATCCCCCCACCCCCCCCCCACCCCCCCCCCCCTCTAAAAAGTGGGTTTCAAGTGGGGGGGGTCTAGGGGGGTCCGGACCAAAAACTCATTGGGGGATGCGTTTATTTGACAAAAAAATGATTTTACAAGGGGTTAAACTAACAATTCAACCCCTTGGGGTAGGGTACGCGAATAGGCCCAAATGGGGGGGTATGTGGCGTTTTCCCAATATATACGCCTGCCTGGCTTTGATCTAACAACCTCTGCGAGGTGATTTTTGGAAATCTTGCAGGTGTCACTAAACATCCTTATCCCACGTGAAAACGGCTAAGTCCTCACTAGCAAGGGCCCATAGGGGGGGCGCGACCGGGGGTACCTGGAGTTCGGACCCGGGACCCCCGCCATGGGTTAGGGGGTCCATGTACGAGAAAAAAGTTGCCCGGGACCTGGGTCCAAATCCCCACACAGCACCCAGAATACGCAAAGAAGTTTTGACCCCCCCCCCCCCCGACACCCCCCCCACCCCCCCCACCCCACCCCCACCCCCCGGAAAAGGGGTACCCGGGTACGGGGGGCTCAAGGGGTCAAAAACGAAAAATTCATTGGGGGATCATTTTCTCTCCTAAAATGATGATTTTACAAGGGGTTGGACATCCGGTACCATACCTTGGGGTATTGTACGCGAATGACCCCCAAAAAGGGGGGTATATGGCGTATGCACCTGCGCTTGATCTAACAACCCTCCTCGAGGTGATTTATTGGCAGGTGTTGGCAGGGGTCACAATAACTTTTGGCAGGTGCTGGCAGGTGTCAGGCACTTTTGTGGCTGGTTGTGGACATGCACACACAGGATGGGTGCGACAAACAGGCATTTGATCAACGCAGCCTGAGTGTTCTTGGTCTCGCCAGGCATGTGTCAAAAGAAATCACTAAAACAGAGCATGACACGCGCTAGGCGGCCTTTCTGTAGTGAAGGAAGCAGGGCCAGCAGCTCGTGCGCGCCGTCCTCGGGCAAGCCCTCGGTTGCCGCCTGCCGGGCGCGCAGAGTACGTTGCCCCTGGCATTAACTACGAAATGGGTTCAGGTTCATCCCATGCACACACACCTACACCAAGGGTAACATGTTGATCGAGCACTTGCATGCAACGACACAACCTGCGGCTGGTGTCGGCAGGCATGGGCAAAAGTTTTGGCAAGTGTTGGCAGGTGTGAAGAACATTTTTGGCCAGTGTCATGAAACCTTTGGCAGGTGTTAGCCTCAGATATGTTGGAGTCCCTCTGTTACATGCGCGCGTGTGTGGGGGTCGGGGGGGGGGGGCGGCATGCGTGCATGTGCCAAGGTATCAATTCCATTCATGCTCAGACTGCGAGGTTCAAAAGGCCTATGTTCCTACCACTACTGCAAACCATGAGTTCTGTGTTCGGCCCTGCAGGGGGGCAGCCCTGACGGGCTAATGGCGCGATATGGACAAATGCCACTAACGCACCGCGGCTCCTGCCCGCATACTTGACCACGAGACAACAAGACACACATTGCATATGTGTGTGCCGCTCCCCACACCGCCCCCCCACAGCCCATCCCCTGGCATCGTTGGGACTGCATATCAGGGTGTGTGTGTGTGTGTGTGCGTGTGTGTGTGTGTGTGTGTGTGTGTGTGTGTGTGTCTGTGTGTGTGTGTGTGTGTGTGCGTCTGTGTGTGTGTGTGTGTGTCTGTGTCTGTGTGTGTGTGTGTCTGTGTGTGTGTGTGTGTGCCTGTACCTCCATTTTTGGCCTCCAGCTTCCGGTTCTGCTGCAAAAGCTTCTTCTTGTCGCCCTTGAGGTCTAAGATATGCCCGCGCATTCTGCACCAGACACAGTGCGGACAGGGAGGACGGGCATGGGGAAGGCCCTCTCGGCCATCCCAACAATCACAATGGGCGACCACCACCCGGGCCAAGGGGGACACGCCGGTGGCGCTTGCGAATACCGCTCCCTGTGATGTTGCCTCGCCATCGACCACACTGAATTTCTTTGCTTCTGTGCTCCATTATGCTCCACTGACTTGTTCGTTTGACAGTGGTGGTTGGCTGTGGTAGCAGGATATGGCGTGTGCCCACGTGGGCTGGCTAATTGGCTGCACAGACACACAGTTCACCTACAACTGTGCTGGTGTTGATCCCTCAGCCGGGTATCTGAAGGTGAGGGGCAGGGCAGGTCGGAGATAAGGCTTACCCACCTGTGCAATGTTAACAAGAGCAGCGTGCGATGCATGTTTTGTAGGCAACAAGAAAGGCACATTAAGCTGCTGCGTTGCGTATCATCCAACTTCTCCTCACCACAGATAGGCATCTGGTGCTGTATTTGAACATTTGTTTTGATATTGCAACTGACAAGATCTAGTACACTCAGGGCGCTGTGACCAGTGCCCTGTTTGACACATCCACCGTGTGTGTGGTCTTCCATGTTTTCGCATTCGTTCCATTCTTCCCGGTACATGACCCACTGGTGTGTGTGCGTGTGAGGGGGGGGGGCATCCGAGGTCCTCAACGTTCTGGAGCTATGCCCCGACGTCCATACCATGGGCTGGTTCAACCACAGAAACCCGGTACATCTCCATACCTCCCCTGCCGCCCTCCCCCAGTGTGAACAAATTCAAATATTACGCCTCCATAGTCTCCTCCATCATGAAGGAATGAGCCTCTTGTCGCCTGACACCCCCCCCTAGAATGGTCATGTTCTTCAAGCCCTCACGGTTAAGGTCGGTAGAGCTTTGGAACACAAAAACCTTGGAGCCTGGGCCTCCCTTCTCCCACAGCGAATAAACCACCTTCCCGTTCACAGCCACCCTACCCTCCGCATGGCACGTCGCCTTAGTCATGTCCACATGTGGCACATTAGCGTCATCCCCCCCCCTCCCTTTGTGATTTATCTCATCTTCCACTTGGCTCTCCACCTTGTCTATGTCAGCGTGACCAAGTCCGCACTCGTCACCACATTACGTAATGACCGATGCCACTAGCTACCAGGATTGTGCCACGCTGCATCGGTTATTGCTCCAAGTCGACATGGGAGGTTGGGGCATCCTGCCTCTGCAATATGCTAGGGATGATTGGTATGCCAGTGTCAAGGAGCGTAACAGGTGGTGCACATTTCAAAAGTGGGCCTGTAACGACCTTGCTCCAGGCATTTGCTCCACAGACACACACCCCAAGTCACGCAGCTGGTCAAACCAACGGGTTGTAGCCATCCTGCAAGGTATGAAAGATGCAAAAGCCATCAGAGATTTTGCCTGGGTTCGGTGGCTACAACAAAACCTCCGACAGCTAGCCTCCCCGCTTTCCATCCCCCTGTACGTGTGTTGGTACCGTAGCTTTCCCAACTTGCGGCCCACACATAAATCTGCCATACACCATGTCTGCCGAAAGATGGTTTGGGCTCAATCGTAGGTATAGCATGGGAAAAGCAGGCACTCAATAAGGCAATCCCTATCGTCAGAAGCAACCCCAAAACAGTTTGCACCTACACATATCACATGGCTGCTGATGTTCCAGGCCACAAGTTTTTGTAGATGGACACATCGTCTTGTGCCCCACCACCATCCCATACCCTGCTGCTCTTTTGCACGCACTAATGATCCCCTCCCCATCCGCGGCCCCAATTTTAGAGCACGGCTGGTGAAAGACCTCAACACCATGGCACCGCAAATCGGTGCCACTGTCCTGCCTCTCCTTACATACCTACCCCCTTCCCTATGGCCGGTGACTGGGACGCGTCTCCGGTACGTGTCTGACTTTGCTGAACAGGTCACCAAACATTTCTATGTCCGAAAAGTCGACAAGGGAGTCGGCGTCATGTGGGCTTTCTGCCGACACTGAGTCTAGGGGTTCTTGAGCAGTTTTGCAGACGAGGGTTACACATCAGCCCCACACCCCCCCATTGACACGGTGACCTCCATCCGCGCGGATGTAATGCGCAGGGGGTGGTAACTAAACAAAAACCAACTAGCCATCCTGTACCTCATTGGCAAGGCTCGAAGTTTAAAGAGACGGACATGGCTTTGGCGCGAAATCACCGCCCTCCCCAACCGATTTCTCCCCAAACGCAACCTCAATATCGTCGCCAGGGCAAACACCACCCTAAGATCGCTGAGCGACCAGATTCCGTGCTCTTTCGTGGCCCACGGCATAAATCAGAGTGCTGTGTGGTTCCAAGATGTAGACCATATGGGAAGTCGTTATATAAGTTTGGTAGACTTTAAGGATCATTTTAATCACGTAAACACCCAAGATATTAAGTCCCACTTTACGACTGCCAGTGAGTGGCTCACAAAACGTAAACGGTGGCGCATGTCTAAAACCACGTGGTCTATGCATAAGGAGTGTAAGCACCTGGATCGAGCAGGGAGGGGGAACTCTGCAAAGTTTTGGGTCGTCACACACAACGACCACCAAGACACCGTTGAGTAGGGAATGCACAACAATAACTTCATTGTCAGGGCCGGGTGCCTGCGGTGCCGGCATGGTTGTATGCCCATGGGAAGCTCATTTCTTGCACAAGCAGCACACTAGCACAGCCCATGGCGCGTCTATCAGTTTACGCACCTTTTTCGCCGCCTAGGTACCCTCCACCTCAGCGAGAGAGGCTTGGTCTATTAGCGGAATGTGCATGGTACAGTGTCTCGAAGACAATTCAAGGATAACATATTTGTGGTTTCCAGCTACCCCGACTCCCCGCACGCGAGGTTAATTCAGACCGTATGTGATATCTTGAAAGAGTGCTGGGACCTTAGGTACTTTGCAAATGTGTTACATAGGACTATGACTTGTGCAGGTTTCAATGTCACCACCAGTCCACAGGAGCTGGGTTACTGTCTAGTCCAGGGACAGTGGAGGGAGTGCTCATGTTACATGCACCCAAGCGCTTTGGACAGCAATTGGTCCCTGAAACTGGGTCCGCCACTCCTATCGCCGTCCCCGACTTACCCATTGTACCTCCCCTGCCTCCTCACGGGAGTCCCTAGCAACGGTCGAAAATGGTGTCATTCTTGGGCGGCGGAACTCCTATCTATGGCCGCATGGCTCCAGGTCCCTATCCTCTCAGGGTTCCCTCATGCGACCGTCCGCCGTGCGACCCACGCAGCCATAGTAAGAGGCCTCTCCAAACAAGTCAACACAATTTCACACAAACAATGCGGTTCATGTATTTCACCCGGCGCTGTTGCATCCCGCTCCTTTGCCTTCGGTGGCCGCAGCGCCATGCCTAGTGCCACGCCTGCTGGCTTCAAGACCAACACAGTATTTGGGCTCTTCCTAGCCACCTCCAGCCTGATGGCGTGCTTGGTGCATGGTGCTCGGACTAGTCCGCATTGAATTCACACCGCCGCGCCATATGCCCCGCGGGGCACCAATATACAGCCCATGTGTGTGTGTGTGTGTGTGTGTGAGCAAGTGGCTACACCTGTCTCCATGTTAAATTGACCCATGTATGTTCCCCCCCTCCCCGGACATGAGTGTTTTCCCTCACACCACCACGTTTTCCTGTGCACTCCTAAGGCTAGGCTTACTAGCAACCGCTTTGGGCTTCCACAACAATGGGATTGGTCAACTAGGCCGACCTCTTCCCCCACGGACCCGCGCAACGTGCGCTCCAAGTAACAACAGTGCAGACTCTTATGGGCATGAGAATACTGCTGCGACGCCATTACCATGCGAACTATTCCGCTCTCCATAGTCAGTGAGTGAAACAAGGTGAATAATGCCTGCTCGTGATTCCTACTAGGGCGATCAGCGGTACACTCCCATTTCACTCGCCTTCAAGAAGGCGCCTATCCTTGACATCAAGACACGACCAATGTTCCCTGCTGTTGTCTTGTTTTGTTTGCTCACTGGCCTGACGAGGTGCTCTTGGTGCTATCAGATCCAGTGCCCGCGTCCTTCCGATCTCTAGTGACATCAATAGTTTACGTGTTGGTTCCTGCACAAGTGTGTGTGTGTGTGTGTGTGTGTGTGTGTGTGTGTGTGTGTGTGTGTGTTTGGTTGAGTGGATACACCCAAAATGCGCCACGCATCCCAACAGTCAATATTGACGGCAAGACTGTTGCCTTTGGAAACACAAAATGTCAACATGCCCCGGAAATCGGTATTGACTTGAGCAAACCCATTGCCATGCCCGGTGTGAACTACTGATGCCATACACATGTGTGGCATCCCATTCTTTCTGACCTTATGAAGCATACTTGGGACCAAAAAAGGTCATACTCTTGCATGAACCCTGTGTTTGCATGGTTTGATGAGCAATGTTTGATGCTCTGCTGTCTGTTTGTCTACATGTGTGTGTGTGTGTGTGTGTGTGTGCCTTCTGAGTGTCTATTTTTTTTCGGGGTTGTGTGTTAGGAAGCTTCAGTGGGTGTGTGTGTGTGTGTGTGTGTGTGTGTGTGTGTGACGCTGAAGCGAGCTGCTGCTGGACATCATCCTTCTACTGCACCTACAGAAAGGCGCCTAACGCGTATCATGCACTGCTTGTGTGGCTTACGATGACACACGCCTAACGAGAATCCTTGCACTCGGCGCCTTTGTAGTGCCCGTTTGTGACGTTCAATGTGTGTGTGTGTGTGTGTGTGACATCTATTTGGGGCTCCTTCCCGTTGACACTACGGACTACCAAGCCGACAGAGCGAGTTTATAGTAGCACTCTTCCGTGCTACTTGCGAACATGGGCAAACAAAATTTACAAACCGCATAGAAATTAAAGGTGGTTTGCAAGTGCACAAAACATTGTATTAAGCAAAGTACTAGGATGTTCTGCACAACAGCCACTTAAGTCATGATACGTACTTGTTTGGGAACCCCAAGATATGGCATTCGTTGGGCCGTCGCTTTGAATGCAAAAAAAAAAATGATCCTTGATTGGGACTGGGACCTTTGTACCAAGGCCACCTCCCACATGCCCGCGCCTGCGCATTATAGCCAACAAACTAAAACGTTGGGTCCAGCATTGTGTATTTTGGAATGGAGGAGGTTGTAGGTCCTGGCGGTTTCTACAAATGTAGGTCCAAAGTATCACAGGTGCATAGTGTTAGAATATGCTCTCCTTGCTAGCTAAAAGCACCGCCGTAGGCCTGTGTTTGTGTCCACAGGGTGACAAGTGGGACATGATAGGCCATTGCTGCCAAAGCTTCAGTTTATTTGGTGTTGAGCAGTAGGTAGGTAGGTATCTCACAAAAGGTAGTAGTGTTACGGTACTGTAGAGAGTGCAGAAACAGATCCAACCATTGTTGTGCATCGTGACGAAGGACAACATTGTCACTTCACAGCACGAACATTGCTTATAGCAGTGTTCATGCTGCACGTGGGAGCCTTTGCGCCTTGAGCACTTATGCTAGTCGATTGGCTGTAGCAATGGTGTGATCTATTTGTCCATTTGTTTGGTCAAAATTACAGTTGTCCAACTGTCTTTGTGCTTCACGCATCGGTCAATCCACCGGACCGATTTGTTCGCACTACTATGCTACAATGCTGTATTGTCCACCTACCCGGCTGTGCAGATTTGCCTTCTGCTTCTCATGCTTTTGAAATGGCACCGGTCAACCTCGTGTGCGCTTTCGTCCTTCGGAAAGGTGCTTAGCCTTTGTTTCACAAGGTTTTGAATCATGTGGCACAATGAGATCTGAGCTTTCATCCTCTTTCATAAGAGCCTGTTTGTCACATTTTACATGTGTGTGTGTGTGTGTTGCGGTTGTGTTGGATTTTTTTGCATAGTGTGTGTCATGTGTGTCATACGCATCGGAGTGCGTGCCATGAACCGTTCTTTTGTCTGTTCTTCTTGACACGTCCCTAAAGAGATCACGTACATTTGGGTTGCTTCGATATAGTGCCTGTTTGTCGCGTATATCGTGTGTGTTTGTGTGTGTCTGTGTGTGTGTGCTCACGATTATTCCTCCACTTGGAGCAAGGATTGGGGCTTCACTCTGGGGGTGGTGTGTGTTTAGCTGGATGGTGGCCTGGCATGGCACTGGATGAGGTTGACACAACGCTCCGACCCGGGCGTCCATCTGTCCGTAGGTGACACTGGTGCCAGAAGTGCTGTTGACTCGGCTACATCTGCTCTCATTGTTGCATGAATCATGCGTGTGGGTCCCTATCGCCGAGCCCGTGTGCACCATGTGTCTACCCTCTGTGGCGGGCCATATTGGCAGTCAGTTCGCATTGCAGGCCCTGTTCCGTTGAATGCTCCACTATTTGTCGCTGGAAAAATCCGCAGTTTCTAGACAAGAGCCGTCCGGAAAATCACTTGTTGGTCACCATCCCCATCAATCTTGACTCTTTGTATCACACTCACACACTGATTCCCCACGCTACCCTGGCCTATGGCCTGCGCTCCTTGTGCCGGGCCAATGCCCTAGCTGTGTACGGACGTTGGTCTGTGTGTGTCCGGCTCTGCCCCTTTGCCCCTGCGTCTGATCCGCCGACCTGATCCGCTGGACCGTAAACCTGGGCTCTAAAAGGCCCCGTGGCCGGGGCAATACACACACACACACACACACACACACACACACAGAGAGAGAGAGAGTCGCGAAAATAAGAACAGAGCACACACACATGCACACACAAACACACAGGCCTGTGATTGTAAGCTTACGTGTATGCTTGCGCACGCTTATCTTTCTTGGCTACGCATGCTTGCATATGCTTAGCCTTGGGGCTATGCACTCTTGTGTGGTTCGGGCCGAAAACACAACAGGTGCAAAACGCTGACCTCTGGTATAGCCACGCATGTCTTTAAGGGCTTGTCTGCATGAAAAGAATTGGTGCCGGAGGAACTTGGCTTGAAGGGCAATGTGTGTTGAAAAAGACCCGGGGCTTTCCCTCAAAACAAAGGCTTGAAGGGCAATGTGTGTTGAAAAAGACCCGGGGCTTTCCCTCAAAACAAAGGCTTGAAGGGCAATGTGTGTTGAAAAAAGACCCGGGGCTTTCCCTCAAAACAAAGGCTTGAAGGGCAATGTGTGTTGAAAAAAGACCCGGGGCTTTCCCTCAAAACAAAGGCTTGAAGGGCACTGTGTGTTGAAAAGGACCCGGGGCTTTCCCTCAAAACAAAGGCTTGAAGGGCAATGTGTGTTGAAAAGAGACCCGGGGCTTTCCGTCAAAACAAACCTTGCCCTGCCTACGCTTGTACAGGCAGATGGTGTACGCATGCGCCCACACCCCAAGGCACCGCACAGGTGCGCATGCTTGCCCATCGCCCTTATGCAGGTCTGTAACCACAGGCCTGCACACACACACACACACACACACACACACACACACACACACACACACACACACACACACACACACACACACACACTTTGTGATAGTGAAGGGAACAAGAACCAACAGATACCCAATGTGGATATAAATGCACCGGGAGGCACTGTGGGTACAAGTCTCCAGCATCCTCATCAGAGGAGCAAAAAATGCTGGCCCTCAGACGAGCAGGCGACTGACAGCAGTGGTGCTGTAAGTCGGAATCTCAGACACACATTCGCACAAGAGAGCAGCAGGAACAGACAACAGCATTGCCAACAGATACCCAATGTGGATACAAATGCACCGGGAGGCACTGTGGGTACAAGTCTCCAGCATCCTCATCAGAGGAGAAAAAAATGCTGGCCCTCAGACGAGCAGGCGACTGACAGCAGTGGTGCTGTAAGTCGGAATCACCGACACACGTTCACACAAGAGAGCAGCAGGAACAGACAACAGCATTGCAGATGACCGGTGCTCAGGACTCACTCCCACTCGGGTTTGCCCGAGTCATCCCTCTCCAATGGCGAGCACCTTGGTGTGACGTCTCACTGACATCGCCATCATCACGGAGGGGTAAGTCGCTGCACCAAGGGTCCGGTCGCAAAAACAGCAGAACACGCATGCACGCACAGCTGGCCTCACCTTCGCTGGCCATGGGTGTAACCACCCCGGCACACACACACACACACACACGCACGCACACACACACTTCGTTTTGCTGGAGTGTCCTATATGGTGCCTGTGTTGGTATGTGTGCACGCTCGTGTATGTGGCTGTGGTGTGTGCTACCCCAGCGGTTGAATCACCGGGCTCGTGCCGTGAAGGCGCCGGTTCGATTCCCGCTGTGCGCGTGGCTGCACTGCCGAAGAGAAGACTGCAGGTGCCCGGCTGCAGTGAATGCACCCCCCTCCCCACGCTGCCGGGCTTCAAGACCCGTAAGCCGCGCGCGCTGCCGGAGGGGGCGGTGGTGCGTTTTTTGTGGCTTGTGTCGGGGGTTGGGGGCGAATGAAAAAATAGCGAGGCGCACCTCCCGCTGCCGGTAGACCCGGTTGCCGCGTGTGCTGTTGTAGGGGGCGGTGGTGCGTTTATGACGACGAGAGGGATCGAACCTCCGCTATAGGCTCACGAGTCTATGTTTCTGACCACTGGACCACTCCAGGCCTCTTACCGTGCATTGCGTGCACACACACACCCACACACACTCAAGCACACTGCCACCTCCGTGTTGAGCCTGAAAAACACGTCCTCGGTGGCTACACTTAGTAAGGCTCTATATGGTTGAAAAAATGGAAAAACAGGACATGAGCTCGCTGAGTACAGTACTCCCTGCGATGCACCTGGATGGGCGACTCGAGCCCCCCACCTGTAAAGCCGCGGGCGAGTGCACAAGCCCCATGCCCCCTTACACGGCCCAGTGCACCGCATGGTGTAGTGTACGCATGGACTGCAGTCAGAGCAGCGTGCATAACAGCACGTTCCGGCACAAGGGGAACTGTGGAGGGGTCTACAAATCCGGGCTCTGAGGAAGAGTAGAAAGCCATGAAGGTACAAATTAAACACTGACGGCGGGTAGCAGTTGGTGCCAGCAATCCTTACTTTCACTCCCCCGGCACTCCCTGGGGGGTCCCACCCGGCCGACACGTAGCCGTGTCAACACACCCGGGATATAACCTCAGTACAGTACAGGTGGTGTCCAGAGCGGCAGATAGCAGTTGGTGCCAGCAAACCTCATTTTCGCCTAGGGAGTACTCCAGTGCATAACCGTATATTGGGGGGAAGAGAAAAAGGTACCGAAGGTGTGCTGCATACAACAGGGTGCAGAAAGAGGAAACTGAAAGATGGAAAATACGGAGCATTGAGCACCAAACATTTCACTGCCGAACGGTCACGGGGGTGTGCCAACAGCAGACCACACACTTAGTGATAGTGAAGGGAACAAGAACCAACAGATACCCAATGTGGATACAAATGCACCGGGAGGCACTGTGGGTACAAGTCTCCAGCATCCTCATCAGAGGAGCAAAAAATGCTGGCCCTCAGACGAGCAGGCGACTGACAGCAGTGGTGTTGTAAGTCGGAATCACGGACACACGTTCACACAAGAGAGCAGCAGGAACAGACAACACACACACACACACACACGATTTACGTAACAAACGGGCAACAGCCAAGACAGCGAGCAGCAATCAAGGAGGCCGGCTTGCACTGATTCACACAACACACACACACACACACACACACACACACTTCGTGACAGTGATCAAGAGAACCCAACCCACTGTTGATCGCAGACAGGCAGGCACCGATCAAAACGACTCATCAGGCCACAATCACAAAATTGTCATGGAGGCTAGGCGCCTTTCTGAAAGGTACAGGGACAGGAGACAGTGTTTCTCATCCACAGTTCATATGGAGTCACTGCAGTGTTCCCGTTCGTCTCTACCTTTAGCACCGAGGAGGGGAGGACGTGTGTACCTTGCAGCATCACTTACATGCCCCTGGATGGACTGTCATAGGAGGGGGAGATAGGGAGGGAGGCATACAGGCAGGGGAGACGGGGGGAGTCATACAGGCAGGGGTCATGGACCACGCGTAGCCGCGCGATCACACACACACATGTCCCGGTTGTTTCACCGAGACCCAATGGTCAAAGATGGGGGTGTAGTCGTAGCTCCAGTCCCCTGTAATGCCCACTTGCGCCAGGTGTTTCGGGAGCACCCACGTGGCGTATGCTTCACCCGCCCATTGACCATGGCGTTTCACCCACTGGTGGACTCTGTGGATAGCACAGCACCGTGGTAGGGGTAGGAGTTCGGATATGTGGTGCAGGAACCTCGCAACGAACTGTGGTTGGTGGTCTGATGCCGCCAGGCCTCGTACGATGGCTGCATGCATGGCACGCCGGAGGGCCCTAGGACTGTACCCTGACTTAATCGACACTTGTCCCCATGCTGTCACCGTAAGGAGCTGTGCCAGGGGGGTACGACACCATTGTCGTGAGTTGCATAAAACACCCGTGAGGACTGTTCGCAGGTACTGTTGGGAGGCATGGGTTGGCGTCATCAGTGGGGGGCCCATTTTTAGATCCCACGCACCATCCAACGAACTCGGGTGTGCGTATGCTGTGGGTTCCTTACCCTTAGAACATACCATGCAGAAACCCATAGCAGTCGTCGAGGACTGTAAACAAGAATGGGCACACTATGTATCACATGGACACAGTACCCTCAAGTTCCAACACCGCTGTAGGAGTTGGCACACGCGTTCCACGATTTTTATGGACGGTGTGTCTGCAAAAGCTGTGGCCATGAGTATATTATCTCGAAACTAGCACAGTGTGAGTGCCCCCCAGGGGGTATCCCAGCATATAAACCCTACGTCGGTAATTCGGAGCTCCCCGAGGTCCCTGAAGCGTGCCCTGTTCGTGTACACTCCCCATTGGCAGTGTAAATCCGCCGCCCGTGCGGAGAACGAACCGCCCATGGGAATACACCCAGCCCTTTGCCACAGGGATCCTGCTGCAGTCACGTAGTTGTTGTTTTGTAGTTCAAAATTGATTTTCGCGCTGAGGTCCCCGTGTGTGATGTACCAAAATTTTCCTGAGGCTCCCTGCCCCGCCCTGTCCAACTTTTTACTGTCTCTGTGGATACCCCAACATATGTCTTTCATTCGCCAGCGACGTCGCTTGGCGAGCCACCTGCTGGACTCGGTCATGTGTGATTCAACACAGTTGGGTGGTACGTGGTTGAACTGGTCTTTACAGTCCAGCTCTACAATATAGGAGCACCCCACGGATGGTAACCAATGAAACCAATCTGCCACACGGTTGACTGAGTGGACCATGAAGTTTCCTGGGGTCTCGTCCGCCACTAGTTTAAAGAACGTGGTCATTGCCCTGGCCGCGATGGTGAGATCCTTTTTGGGTAGGAGGGGTTTGGGGAGTGCTGCAATGGGTCTCCACAACCATTGCTGTTTAACCAGGCTTTTTGCTTTGCCGATGAGGTACAGGGAGGCGATGCGGCCTACACGGTCACTGTCCCAACCGTTGGACTGTATGATCTGTCGTATGCGTGCAGTGATGTCCTGTTGAGACTGGTCACATCTGGCGTATCCTTCCTGGACCAGAAACTTCTCAAGTATACCCCACATCCACTGGCGGCAAAATCCCCACATGACTCCCACTCCCTTATCCACTATTCGTACGTAATGGGAGGCACAGATGGCTGTTGCTTGCTGCTCCACGTAGCGCACAGTGGACCCTGACTCGCACCACAAGGTTGAGGGTAGCATGTGCTGGAGGTTAGGCACTTCTGCCCCGATCTGTCCTGCTATCTTAGTGATATCCTTTATGAGGCGCGCTCTGACTTTGGTACCTTTCAGTGGTAGCGAGTCATTGGGGCGGAGGGTGGTTGCATCATGCCCCTGGACGCACACAGGGATAAGTGCTTTGTGGCCTTCTATTTCTACTACTTGACCGTGTTGCGATGTAATGCTGGCACATACGCACTGTGGTCGTGTACGTTCTCTGTCACATTTCGTGCCCTGTTTTTCAAAAAGGCTTCTGACTGTGACAGGATTTGAGCGTACTACACGCACGGCCTTGTGTAGTGCCTATTTTTCCCGGGCAGCAATGTCGCATGATTTCACCATGGTGCGTATAACCCTGTGGATAGCAGCATTTTGTATTGGGGTTAGATTGGGTACGGTCACATGACCCAGTACATACAGAGGGATAGAGAGACGGTTAGCAAGGTCCTGCAGTTCTGATTGGAGAAACTTCACTCGTGGCCAGTCACAGATTCGCCGAGCATCGCGGATACCCTGCAGAGCTGCCAGCACTCTCTGGTTTAACTAGCCCCGAGATTTGGATCCCTCACCTTGGGTACTAATACCTAGGGGGACGTCATTACAAGCCCAGCGCCTGAAAATCCACCACCAGTGTCGCTCACGCACACTCGCGTGCCAGTCGTCTTCGGCCCATTGCAGGGGCAGAATGCCCCATCCTGATAGGTCTGTCTTGGCCATATGCTTATGTAGGGTGGCACAATCCACATCAGCCGGACTGTCTGTCATATGTTTCCGTAGTCGGCTAATCAGGGCCCCTGTGGTCAGGCCGATGTACACTACCTGGAGCCATATATTATATACCAGGTAGATGACGTTGCGGGGGGGCGTCAAGGAAACAAACCAGCGGTGTACATGACTCAATCTTCGGGCCATACCCAGCACGGGGTGGGACAGAATTGGAAGATACCGATTCCTTGCTTGCATCAATTCTGCCCACCGCCCCAGATTTTTGTCCTCGAGTGCTGCTTGCATCTGGATAGTGAGTGCACGTAGTACGAGGGGGGCTTCGGGTATGCGTTGTATGGACAGTGAGCTGTGTCCCGCCTCTTGGAGAATCAGGTGAATTCTGAGGATTTGTGTCTCATCGACTGATCGTTGTGCCTCTGGACTTCCTAACAGGTGCCAGACTGTGGGACCCTTGAACCATCCAATGGAGGAGAGAGAGGGGAAGACAGACTGTGCAACAGGGACCTCATATGCTGGGGCCCATAGCCATAGATGCTGGATACAGGGGGGGAGGGAGAGAGGAATAGTGGGTTGTATGTCCAGCCAGTTACCTATGCCGTGAGCCGCTGCTGCAGGACAGGATAACCCAGGTCGTGTGAGACAATGGCGTTGACCTGTCAACCACATGTGGGGACGGTGCCAAACAGTCGCCGCCCCCAGGGTGTGTGCAATGCGCCTATGCAACCACGAAGGGATGTACTGTTGCTCGGAGACTGTGGTGGTTACGGGTGGCGGTATTCCTACACACTTAGGGGATCCTGACACATTGTCTGTAAATCGGCGGTCTGTGAGATGGCGCTCTTCCACTTGGGAGGTGCAGTGACTAATGGCATTGGTTCTGTGTGTGGTATTTGTGCAGGTGTCGCTGGTGTGTGTGATGTCGAGATCAAAGTAGTTCAAGTCGTATATGTTGTCCACGAATTCCGACGTGACGGCGAGAATGTGCTTGGCAAGACGCAGTTTCTGTGAGATATACTGCACCGACAGCATGTGGGATATTGCCGCATCGTGGTAGGCAGGAGGTGTGTCGTTGTCATCAGTATCGGCGGTGCAGCGCAGCAATACAGGTCCTGACCGCTCGCCCCCATGCTCTATGGGTTTACATTCGTGAACACCCGTACTGGCGTATGGGCTGCTCTGAGAATGGCACAGATACCACACCACACCACACCATACCCCCCCCCCCCCCCACACACACACACTTGGTGAAGGGATCAGAGGACGAAACCGCGGAAGCGCACCGTCAGTGAGGACGAGAGTACGCGGGCACGACACTGATCACCAAAAACAAACTCATCAGGCCATTGAAGACAAAAAGTAGGCAAGGTCCTTTCTGCAACAGGAGTACAGTTTGAGGAAGCACAGTTATCACAGGCACTGCTGGTCACATCAGGCACCTCTAACTGATTGGCCCTGATTAGCCTGGGGTTGTGAGACTACACACACACGCACGCAGGCACGCACGCACAATCGAACCTGTGGATGAGATTGGACAAAGGCCGTGGGCACAGGGGACGCCCATCCGCTGTGCATTCCAACTGCAGACTGTCTGAGGGATGGTCAACTTGGACCCCTGAGCAGAGAGGGTGCACGGCGCTGAGGGGCCATAGGGCGCTGTGAAGATGTGATGGGAGGCAGTGGGAGGCTGTGGAGGGGGGGTTGATCCAGTGACTCAACCCTTGCTGGCCATGGGTCAATGCTGCGGAAAACAGCCGCATCTACGGGTCTGTGTTTGCGCTGCCTCACATCAGTTTTCTGGCACTGGTGCAGCAACACCCGCTTCTCCAGCTGGTGCTACTCCGGGCTACAGGGCCCCGGACCTCAAGGGCGTTGTCCTCCATCACATGCAGATGCAGTCTGGCTGCCAGAACATGTCCAAAGGACCGTTTGCATGCACGACTGCTATTGACACATACCCATTGGCCAGTGTGCTGCACAAAAACTCATTTTGACCACTTCGCTGCAGAAAATGGCATACTGGTCATTGCCCCTTACACTCACTCCGGCAATTTTCTTGCACCAAAACTAAAATTGGCCATTTTTCTGTTCCAGAACTCACTTTGGCCATTTTTCTGCACCAAAATCAATGTTGACTATCGTCCCTAAAAGTTTCTTGGGCCATTGTTCTGGACGAAAACTGATTTGGGCCATTTGGCTGCATAAGGGCTGGGTGAAAATTGCTCCAGGGGGGGGGGGGGGTAGAGAGCCCTTTATCAAGACTTCCCTCCCTCGCAGGTGGGGCGCTCACCCCAACCCCAAGCCCCAACACACACGGGTTAGCGGCGGGGGGGCTCAAAAAAGAAAAAAGAGTCACCAAGGACGTGTTGCACGGTGCAAAGGGATGGAGTGTCAAAAAGTAGTGAATCCAATAACAATGAATTGCATGTCTTGTTTGCGGACAGGATTATTCCCAACGCGCGGCGCAGGTGCGCCGCAGGGCGCACCGCAGGCGCCGCAGGGGTGTAGCCCTCCCTGCCGTCCCAGAACCACACCCATAAAACCGTGCGGATTCCGGTGGAACGCACCCCTTCTGGTCTGAGCCCCCCAAGACGGTGGTCCAGCCCCCACGAAAGCAGATGCGTGCGTACCAAGCGACACCACAACGCCTGGGCCGAACAGCCCTGGCCATGCAGCGGGGCGCCGGCACACCTGATGGTGGGCCGTTCTCTAGAGTGGACTGTGGCAAGAAGGAGTGGGGTTGTGTATTGCAAACAGACATGCCACTAGCGTCCGGCAGGGAAACTGGCTCTCAGTGTGCCCCGCATCAAAGGCCACTCAGTAATACGCGCCGCCCCCCCCCCCCCCCCGCACCACCAGAACTCAGTAGGAACGTGCTGCGTCCAGTGTGTGGCTCAGTGGGACCCTGCTCGATCCGTTCATGTCTGAGTTGGCAGGCACGAGTGGCAAGTCTGGTTGCAAAAGACAATGCCTTTCCAGCGCCTTTGTGTGGCCTTTCGTGATGGGCCCCACACCCCTCTAAAACAGGCAGAAGGGGCCGCGCACATGCACCATGCCTGGCGCCCTTTCGGGTGACAGTCAACCCTGCCAACTAGTTCTGTCCACCTGCAAGACCCTCCAACTGCTTTGAAACCTCCAGACATTGCCTCCCAACCGCCAGTAACCGCTTGCACAACCCCCGTTGTGTGTGCAGCCTCCCCTCCTCCCCCCCTTCGATCTGATGAGCAGCACGAGCACAGGGGAAGAGACCTGCATCCGCCTGTTCGGCCTCTTCGTTGCCGAGTTTCAGAGCCAGCGTTTTGACAACTTCAGTGAGACCGCCCACTTCGGCAACCAGGGACTTGATCTGCAGGCAGTGAGAGCGGTGCTGGATGAGGGGGGTTGCGTGCATATGGTTTACTGTGCCAGCCATGGCAGTCATCCCCGAGGTTGGGCGCACCTGATCCCCTGCACACACACCCAGGGGGAGCCCTTGCACACGCTGCATGCCACTTTTGGACCATATTGTCCCGGAAAGCCTCTGAATCAACACCCTTCCAATGGGGCCCCCCACCCCAGCCTCTGAGGAACCCACTTCTACCCAGATTCACCCTGCCTTCCCGGAGGCCGAAGGGACATGCAACATGGATCACCCACGGTGTCCGTGTAGGTAAGCGTCCCCATGGACCGACCATATGGACGGTACTGTACTTGCGGGCAGGTCCTTGCAAATGTCGAGCGGAGACGAGCAAGTGGCAACGTGACGCTCGCGCCTGAGGGTCTCAAAAGCGGAGATGGGCAGCATGTCCACATCACCCCTGGTGTCTCTGTCGTTGTGCCTGGGTGTGTCGGTGTGCCACACTGCAGGAACGCCCACTGGGCTTGCTGACAGCGACCAGCAGGGCTGTCCTTAAGGGGAAAAGAAAACCCTTTGTAACGCCAACATGAACGAACGCTCACGGGGACGCCGTCTGCTTCACGGTCATGGGACCTTCTCTACTTCAACGGTTGGCGGTCGGTGGCAGTTGGCGGTTCGTGGTTGGTGGTGGTTGGTGGTGGTTGGCAGCGGTTGGCGGTTGGCGGTTGGTGGCGGTTGGCGGTTGGAGTTTGGCGGTTGATGGTCTCCGGGGGCTGTCCATAACGGCTGTCCTTAACAAAAAAAATCGGGGGCTTCTTAAGGACAGCCCTGGGGACCAGATGCGTTCTGATAGGGAGAGCAGCAAGGCTGTCTGTCTCGCTGCCATTGCCTCAAAGACTGCCGCGACGGCACAAGGCACAACGGTGCTTCACTGCACCTGGGGACAACAAATGCTGGAAGTGGCCTCACCAAACCATCGCCATGGCTGCCTGGCTTCTGGTAGACCCTGCACAAGCACCGTGGCCACCGTCACTGGTCCTGCCACCTTCCAGGCAGGCTTCGTTTATAAGAGGGGGTAGGGTATTTTGGACAAGACCCACCCACCCGACTTTGGACCCACCCAGACCCCCCCCCCTCTTATAATTCTGTGGGGAGCATTTTTTGTATACCAAGGCGCTCTCCCGGGTTACACACCAGAAATTTGACAGTGCTGGGAACACGGGGGGGCGACTACAACCGGTCCTGATGCGACATACCCCCCAGCTATCTGTCAAAACTCGGGGGGGGGGGGGGGGGGCAGAGTTTGGGGGGGGGGTCCGGCCGGGGGTCGGGGGGGCGCCGGACAGTTTTCTCTAGGGACACTTGCTGGTGGCCGACCCGGCACCACTATCTTTCAAAACCCGGGGGGGGGGGGGGGCTGGGGGGTGTCGCATACAAGGACCGGGCCCGGCCGCCCCCCCGTGGCTGGGAATTGACCCTGTGACCTTTCAGACTGGAGTCAATTACCTCAACAACTGAGCTACCATCCAGTTCTGACACCCGTGTGCAACAAAGGGTCCATAGGTTTAACATGTTATAAAAAAAAATCCGCCATGTAAAAAATTGCCACCTGCACAACGACAAAGCGGACAGGGGCACCAGCGAACAGCCAGACAGGGCTCCTGTGACCAAAGAAAGAAGGGGTGGCAGGAGCCCAACCCAGGAAACCCTCGGAACTATAAGAGGGGGGGGGGGTCCAGAGCTTTAGACCCACCCACCCAAACCCCCCCCCCATTGCAACTCAATTCTCATAAACGAAACCTGCTCCAAGCCCCCCAGCACTGGCAAGCGACGTTCCCCGGGTTATGGCAACCCTCCGCCCCCGCCCTATGCAACACCCACAGGTCCACCACATGCACAGCAGCATACACGGACGGACGTGCAAATACATCCACGCCCCCCCCCCGCCGACACGGACGGACGTGCAAATACATCCACGCCCCCCCCCCGCCGCTCATGCACACCCTCCTCCACCCCCCCCCCAACACACAATAGAAAAGCGGTTGGAGAACCTCCTCAGGAACTTCAGAGCAGTCCTAGACGACTTTCGGTCTGGCACCCACACACACACACAATGAGGACCGCAAAAACAAGAACAGAGCAAGAAAAGTGGTTAAAGAAAACTCCTCAGGAGCTGCAGGGCAGCCCTAGACGTCGTTCGGTCTGTCGTAAAACGCGGCCTTGTGCTGCAGCGGACATCAGTTCAGATCACATCCCTGACCTGCCCTGAGATTCGTGCAGCGTGAACGACGGACCACAAAAATCACCTCCGGAGGAGGTCGTGCTTTGATCGTCTACAAATTGCAACCTGTGCTAGGTGCGTCCACCTACACACACACACACACACACACACTATGCAATGGATCCAACACAACAACCCTGGAGGCAACAGGGCACTGCACTGGACAGCTTCAGCTCGTCAGGCCAGCAAAAACAATGGGTGTGACATTGTCATGTGGCTAGGCGCCTTTCTGAGGTACAAGGCAAAGAGAGGGGTAACATCCTCATCCAGGATACAGTGGGAGAGTCAGGCCCTGTCCCTCGCCCTGTGCCGCCCAGTGACAATGACACAGTGATATGGGGCACCCCTGAAGGCCAAACCAGTTCTCTGTACCAGTGTCACCAAAGAGAAGGGTGGAAGCGAGTTTTGGATACCTGTCGCAACGCGCGCACACACACACACACACACACACACACACATACACACACATACACACACACATACACATACACACACACACACACATACACACACACACACACACACATACACACACACACACACACACACACTATGTTAAGGAGACCAAGAACACCGACCCACTGAAGATCGCAGATGGGCATGGGTCAAAATAACTCGTCAGGCCACAACAGAAAACGTGGTTGTCTTTGAGGCTGGGCGCCTTTCTCAGAAACGGAGTGACCGGAGACGCACATTGTTCGTCTACCGGTGTAGAGTCATATTGGTACCCCTTGGGCGCTCTGTTCCTCGCACTGAGGAGAGGAGGAGGTTGTGTACCTTGCAGCATTGCTGACATGCTCCTGGTCAATTGGCAAGGGAGGGAGGGCAACAAACATTCATGAATAGGGACACTGTGCTGAATCCCTCCCCATGGACCACGCGTATCCGCATTCTCACACACATATCCCGGCTGTTGAGCAGAGAGCCAGTGTTGGCACAGCGACTGGTAATCACGGCACCAATCCCCTGTGGTTCCCGCTGGTGCCATGGACGCAGGGACGACCCACGTTACACACACACACACACGCACGCACGCACGCACCTGAGCTTCAGCACTGGCGAGTTTGTTCTCCACATCCGCGTCGCGCGTGTGACTGGCCTGAAAGGCAACACCAAAATGTGCGATGCACCCGCCAAGCGAAGGCGCTCCCGTGCTTTCAATGGCACGGGAGCAGAAGGCAGGGCAATGGGGCCCTTGCCCCCCTACCCCCCCAAAAAAACCAGCGCTTCCCCTCTGGCCCGAAAGGGATGCAGCGCAGCGGGCCTGTGAACCCGGGGGGGGGGGCGGCATTCCGACCACGTCAGGGCCGTCCCTTACGTCACTAGCCCATGCGACCAACCAAGCGGTGGGGAAATGTCGCCGGTGCGTGCGCCACCAAGAGGCCCAGGCTGGCGTCCAGGACACAGTGGCCCCCGAACTCAATGATGTGCATGCCCACGTACCACTCCCCCCCCCCCCTCCCCGAATCACATGTGACGTACCGCCCGGTGGAGGTGCCGCCGTGCAGCCCCTGCAGCGCGTCCAGCGCAGTGCTGCACGCACGGGCCTGGCAGACCGGCGGGCCGAGTCTGCGGACTGCGGTGTTGTCCCAGGCCCCAAGGCCCCCAATGCGGGCCCAGGCAGTGCGGTGGATCCCCATCTCCGTGCCCGACTCACCGCCTGCGCGCGGGGCATGCGGCATCGGGCCCTCGGCGCTGGCGCTTGGAGGGGGCCGTGGCGTGCCAAGGGGCCTGATCACAGTCGGCCCCTCACAAGTCGGCGGCCGCCATCATCCAGACCTCAGGGGAGTGCTTCAACAGAAAAGGGAGGGGGGGGCACAAAGGCTGAAGGAGTGTGCCCATGCTTGTGCCCTCCCTTTCCCTGCCTGGCCCATCCTCACCTCTCTGCACCCCCTCTTCGTCGGCTGTGCAAATGGAGCCCCCGGACTGCCCCCGTTTCACTGCTCCGTGTCAGGTCCACACCCCAACTGCGGTGGCGAACCGGAGGAGCCTGGCCAATCCACTGGACCCACCCCCCCACCCGCATGAGACACGTGTTCCTCGGGGGACGGATGATGAAGAGGCCTCCCAATTTCGGGTGGACTTTAGGTACACAACGTTTTGTTGGGACACCCAGACTCAGGACCCCCCCCCCCCTTCCCCTCGCAAATCAATGGCATGATCCAGCCCTTCGCCCCGGGATCTGCCTCCCGCCTTCTCATGGTCTGCACAGGGTCATCTGACGCCGTCCGGCCAACTCAGTGCACCCACCCGCAGCCCGGCCCTTGCCCACCCCCGCGGCCCCTGCCCACCCCCGCGGCCCTTGCCCGCCCAGCGGCCCTTGCCTGCCCCACCACGATCCCTAGGCACACCCTCAATGGGGCTCCTCTTCCAGAACCGGCGGATGGGGGAGGGGAGAGTGGGGCGGTCAGCGTTAGGCCTGCTGCTTGTTGTTGCGGTTTGCAGCAGAAGTATGGGGAGAGGGACTGCGGTAGTATGCGTCGCCCGCTTGGCCCTAATCGTCGCCAAAGACAACCGCCGCCCAGCGGAAATGTTTCCACAAACCCCCAGCGATTGTATGGGAGAGACCCCCAGCGCCCCCGCTGTACTCGTCTCAGAGAGGCCTCTGTGGACAGTCATGGCAAATCGACCTGGGCTTCGGCGTTCGAAAGTTTGCGCTCCATCTCTTTAATGCGCATGTCCTTGGCCTGTGAAACACGAACGTCAGGGGCATTATGAGGATAAGAGAATCGTTTGAGGGGCCCCGTGTGTAAAGACACCAGCAGTGCACAATGTTAATGTATATGATGTCACTGGGCGCAGCAGTGAGGGGTTGTGATGGGGTTGTGTGCATGGGGCCGTATGTGATGTTACTTGGGGGCAGCGGCAGTGGGGGGTCATAATGGCGTTGTGCACGTGGGGCTGCATGAGATGGCACTGAGGCAGGGGGGCTGGCAGGTGTAATGGCACTGGCGGCGGGTTGCGATGGGGACGTGGATATGGGATGGCACCGGCGGCAGCAGTGGTACTTGGTGAATGGAATTGTGGGAGAGGGTGTGTGTGTGTGTGGGATGGCCCTGGGGAGCAGCAGCAGTTTGTGGGGGCTGTCCGAAGGTGTAGTGTACGTGAGGGCACGGGGGGCAGCGGCAGCAGTCGGCAGTCGTAAGGGGGTTGTCGATGTGAGGGTATCTGTATGGGCACGACCGGCGGCGGCAATCGGTGGTTGCAATGTATCTGATGGCCCTGCTCTGCGCAACGACAGCAGCATCCACTAGTGCCGATGTATGGGATGAAACGGAGGGGGGGGGGCAGCATACAGCAGTGGCATTGCCTGGATGGGTAGTGTGCTCGGGGGCATGGCAACGGTGCTGCGCCAGGCACACACTGCGCCACCCTTCAGGCCCAAGGCCCAGACGCCTGCCTGGCCAGCGCGATCCACGGGGCGACCCAACGCCTTCCTGCGTTGGCGATGGACCCCAATACGGAGGGTGTCGTGTGGCCATTTGTGATGTGTCTCTGTGGGGCCGTCATCCATGTTTCCTTTTTTGTCTTGTTGCGACTTACGCGATGGCGCTGTGAGGCAGCAACAGTCCGCAGGTGGTTGCAGTGAGCTTGTGTGTGGGGGAGGGGGGCTGAGACGAGATTGGGGACAGCGGCAACAGGTACTTCTTGAGCATCTAAGAGCACTGTGAAGCAGAAGCCGCAGGCGGTTGCAATTGGACGGTAATGTATGCGATGGTACTGGGCGCAGCAGTGGTATAGAGAGTTTGTGAAGTTGCGGATGCGGGGCTGAGAGGGTTGCGGTATCGGTTGTCGGCGTAGCGGCGTGTGTAGATGGCAATAGGGAGAGGAGCAGTCGGTGGTTGTAGTGGGTTGTGGGTCTGTGGGAGGGCATAAAGAGCAGAAAAGTAGGCCATTATGATGGCTAGTGGGCACAGGGCGCTGCAGCAATGGGACGCTACAAAGGGTGTATGCGATGACACTGCAGGGACGGGGGGCCGGGGGGCTCCAGGAGCCGTGCACATACCCTGAGCATCAGCTCGCTCTTCTGAAGGCGCTTTTCATAGCCCTCAATCTTATTCAACTCCCGGACGACTTTGTGCAAATTGGTCCAGACATGTTTGCGCTGGCGATGGTCATGCACCTACACAGCCAACAGGGGTTGGATGTGATTGGGGTTGCTGCAGCGCCATATCCACAACATACCACATTGATGGCGATATTGAATATCCGTGGCACTCACAGTATTGCTGCGAATAAATTGTCACCCGACCCATGGCCCAACACAGCACTGGGATAGCGTCAGTGGCAATAACCAAGTCGCCGAGCTATCTTCAACATGTCTGTGTTTGTAAGAGGCCAATACTGACTTGAAGTCAGCACACTGTGTCTGTAGCTGTTAGACGGCGCAGTGTGACACCCAACTGCATTGCACACACGTGCATGGGAAACTCCATGTAAGCGCAGGGTTGTGGTGGTGATGTGGTGCTTGCACGGGAGCAGATGTTGTGTGATCAGTCTGTGTGTTGCGATAGGCTGGGGAGGTGGGGAGCCCGCTCATGATGTCACCGTGACAATGCCCCACCCGCTAACATCATGACTTTGGGGGTTGCACACAGGCCAGTTTTGCCTCACCCCACGGGCACATATCTCAGGCCCAATCAACTGTCCTTGCAAGCACAAACCGTGACTCATACCTACACACACACAAACACACCCATATCCACACACACACACACACACACAAACACACACACACACAAACACACACACACACACACACACACACACACACACACACTTCGGCGACAAACAGAGCACAGAAAAGACTGGTCTGGATGTACTAGATCTCGTCAGGTGCAAAGCAGAACAAAAACAGTAGCATGTCCCGCCTGCACTAGGCGCCTTTCTGTGTGAGGAGAAACAGGGCCAGCAGCTCAACGGCAGCCTTGGGCAAGCCCGCGGTCACGCCTGCACAGCAAGCCGAGCGTAAGGCTCTGCAAATTTACCTCAGGGTGGGTTCACCCCTGTCCCTGCCCACTGCACCTCCTCACCTGGAACCCGGACGATAGACCAACAGCGTTTGCTTCTGGTTAGCTACCTTGTTGCAATACTACCAGGTGCCCGCACGTCTCTTCACCAATGACAGCCTTGAAACAAAGCAGGAGGACTGGAGGGCAAAAACAGGAAAAGCAGGAAGTCCCGTAACCGGGGCTCCACACACACACGCATACAGGGTGGTCTCTGGCAACAGTCCTGGGGTCTCTGTTTACGGTGCTGTGTTGGTGTGCGTGCGTGCTTGTGGATGTGGCTGTGGTGGGTGCTATCCCAGTGGTTGAATCCCCGGGCTCGTGCCGTGAAGGCGCCGGTTAGATTCCCGCTGCGCGCATGGCCCCACCGCCGAAGAGAAGACCTGCAGGCGCCCGGCTGCAGTGAATGCGCCCCCCCCGCTGCCGGGCTTCAAGACCCGCAAGCCGTGCGCGCTGCCGGAGGGGGCGGTGGTGTGTTTTTTCTGTCTGTGGTGGGGGCAGGGGGGTGCTCGAAAAAGTAGCGAGGCGCACCTACCGCTGCCGGCAGAGCCGGTGTCGCGCGTGTTGCTGTAGGGGGCGGTGGTGTGTTTATGACGACAGGAGGGATCAAACCTCCGCTATGGTGTTACGAGTGGCTGACCTCTGGACCAGTCCAGGCCTCTTACCCCATTCTGCGCGTCTGTAGCACAAACATGCACATGACGTCACGCCTACCATCATATCAAAACTCCTCAGTCACGAGACTCAGGCAAGGGAAATCGGAACACCAGCACCCCGTCACCCCGTGCAGTCCCAGCTGACCTGGTGCATACCAGCTGCTGTACTGTCCCCCCTCCCAGTATGCTTGTTCCCGAAGCCAATGACTTATGTGCAGTGCAACTGTGTGCCGTGCCGCAGGCAGGACATATGATACGGAATACACGGCCTTTACTGTAGCCTGAACATCATGCGGAGCCGTGGCATATGCCCTGCACACGCCCTTATGCATCGCTCTCATAGCCTCTGCCTTGCCGTAGCCCGAAAGCATGGCAACCTGCAACCATGCTGCAGCACTAAAAATCTGTGCAGCCCAAGAATCAGTGAACGGCAACCCATTTTTTAGTACTCCCGTAAAAATGGACCCCAGGTACCCCCGGTACGCTCTTCCCGGGCTCAAGAGGGGGGGACCCAACTTCAGCTCCCACGAAGCCGACAGTGCTGCCGGTTCCGCAAACGCCATCCCCGCCCCCGTTGGACCCCTCACCAGCACCATGCCCATGGCCTTGCATATGGGCCCACAGCAGCCGCCTGTGCAACACTTCTGCTCATCACTGATGCACTCACAAACTACCGGCAGTCCCCATGCAGTCTGTAGCACATACCTGATCTCCTCCACAACATCAAACCACGCCTCACGGGGCGCGTCTGTCGCAACTAAGATGTTACCCCTAAACTGGCACATGGAAGTGGTGTGGGCACCCACCCAGTGCACGAAACCAGAATCAGAAACATGCAGGTCACCCAACCTCCTGAACAGGCCCCTCTTCTGGTATGCAGACCACACACAGTGCAAGTCCGCAGCCTGCGCACTGAAGGGCCCTCCCATCGGGATGCAGCCATCGCGTTCCCACACCTGCCCAGCCGCAGTGCACCGGTTGTTAGAAGTGAGGTCAAATTCGACCAGTCGGATCAAATCCTCATGAGTGACATACCTGAACCCCTGTGCACATGCTTTGCCCGCCCTATCTAGCCTCCTGTGGTCTTTATGAATGCTCCACGTTAACTCGGAACTGCGGAACACACACACACACACACACACGTTGAGAACCGCGAAAACAAGAACAAAGCAAGAAAAGCGGTGGAAAGAAAACTCCTCAGGAATAGCAGAGCTGCCCTAGACGTCTTTCGTGACACACACACACACACACACACACACACACACAAACCACACACCCATATCCACCACCACAAAACACACACACACACACACATACACACACACACACACACACACACACACACACACACACACACACACACACACGTTGAGAACCGCGAAAACAAGAACAAAGCAAGAAAAGCGGTGGAAAGAAAACTCCTCAGGAACAGCAGAGCTGCCCTAGACGTCTTTCGTGACACACACACACACACACACACACAAACCACACACCCATATCCACCACCACAAAACACACACACACACACACATACATACATACACACACACAGAGACAGTGCGCCCCTGCTCAGCTCATTATCATTTCCACGGGTAACGCAATCGTCACACACCTCCTGCTCAAGTTTTTCGATCTGCTGATTCCGGTTGTCCAAGACCCCAGAGTACCACTCGATATCCTCCAAGTGCGCCACCACATCGTTGTACTGATAGCTGGCACACACAGCAGCACATGCGCATGCGCATGCACATGCCCGGAGCCCCTTCTCATGGCAGTTTGTTTGCCTCAACCGACCACTGGCTCCTTACTCTCCGACCCTCCCTGTCCGCACAATGATCCGGGCTTCTGGCGTGACCTGGAAGTGCAGGCCTGCTTTGGCTCCCCCGGGTTGAGGGATCCTGCCACTGTGGGGGCGCGTATAAGGGGTGGGGAGGGGGAAAGAGGGGGGGGGGGGCAATGGCAGGATCACCCCCCGCCCCCCCCCCCTCCCGAAATGCTTTGGCCGAGCCAGAAACCTGAACAAGCCGCGGCCAAAAGCCATAAAATGGGCCTCATTGTGGTTCGACTGTGATTACACTGTTACCCACACCTCTGTAAAGGGGAGGTACGTCGGCACGATGGGCCACATACAGGGACAGGGCTTTTGGCATATTCCCCTCCTTCACCACCACCAAAACCACCACCACCAGTGCCGCCCCCACCAGCCGCTCAGGTTGAAGCCGCCATCCAGCTTCGGCGCCCCGCGGTTTGAGGATTCCCCAATCAAGTGAAATTGGTGCCGCGATCAAACTCAGAGGGGCGCTTCAGTGCCATCAGCCAACGCCGAGGCCGCAGCCTTCGCCATGGCCCCAGCCCTGGCCCAAGCTCCAGCCTTAGCACCTCATGGCTCAGCCCAAGCCAAGGCTTATCACGGCATCTTCCACAAGCGGGTGTTGTTGCACGGCGGCCGCACCGTGGCAACGATTCGTGGTCAAACACCGGTGCACCATCCCAAGATGCACCCACCCAACCAGCCCGTAGAACCCTAGGAAAGCTTCGATGCAAGCACACCACCTGTCTTCTGATGGCCAACAATTCCCAAAACCTTCTGTTTTTTCCCCCCGGCTCAGCAGGTTCAGCGGTTCCAATGAGTACATTGTGAGCTCTCAGGCAACAGCCTGGGTCAAGAAGTAGGGCATATAGCACAAACGAGGGTTCCATAATTCCCACAGGCTTCTGGGTGGTTTCCTTGGAGGCCTCTTGATGGTTGCAATTAGCACCGGGAGGGCTCCCAGATATACCCAACATGTTCACCGCCCCCGCACCTCGCCCGCACCATCAGGGGTGGATATAGTGCCCCCCCCCCCCCAGTCCCCCCCCCCCCCCTGATGACGATTACGATTACAATTTACCCGTGTGACTGAACGGCAGTTTTGCCAGCAGTTTGACAACAGGACTGATGGCCAAAAAAAGCGCCAGAGTGTTGAGCCCAACAGGACCTGAACCCAGAAACCGTAAATCTCAAGACTGCGCATATACCACTGTACTACTGCACCAATCTGCCCTTCTTGACACAAAACACTACAGTGCACAGTGCTTTATGGTGGTAGTGCAGCTGCAGATTCATCCAACTCTGCGAACACACATAGCTGTAAAGCGAAAAAGGAGCAAATCGCAATCGTCATTCCGTCATCACTGCCTCCCGGCTCAACGCCCCCCCCCCACCCCCACCCTGGTAATGTCGTCACTATTATATCCACCCCTGCGCACCGTGGCAAGAGCGCCCTCCAAGTGTAGCCTCAACACCGGCCTCACCCTCAGCCTTGAGACCCGGCAGCCACCAACACGGCCCCAGACCTGATATCGCGTGCCGTTGGGGACTCTTCCTTATCCAGCGGCGCGGGTGTTGCTTGCACAGTCCCCGCGGTGTCGGGGTGCCCCGGGGACTTGCGAGATCTTCTCTCAGGGCCCGCCACGGCCTTGGGTGGCGCGGAGCCCAGCAGATCCGCAGGCCTGTCACACGGGGTATGCACGACTGCTCAAACCGTGCAACAGCCAGCGGTTCGCCAAGGGGCTCTCGCCCTCAACAATCCCCAGACATCGTGTACATGAACCTGGCGCACAGCCTGCGTGCCCCTGTCTTGGGGATTTCCCGTCCAAATGAAATTGGTGCCGAGATCAAACTCGCGGGGCCACTTGACGCCAAGTCAACGCAAAATGCCCTGGCCACGCCCTTTCCGGTCACCTTCGTATAATGAAGCGCGCGTGACATTAGGACGTTATCTATTAATTGTGCGAGTGCAATGCAGTGACTGTCCCGTGTTTCTCAAAATGGGAAGCCAGCTGCATTGTGCTGTGGAGTGGCCAGACACCTGATCACTTGCAGTGCAGCACCCCGAGGCTGCGTGAAACAGCTCGCTGCACAGCAAAAGGCCAAGCCCCCCCCCCCCCCCCCCCCCCGCCGTTGGTATGCAACCCGGGCCACCAGATCAGACCTACAACGCCATAGCACTTGGTGGTGCACAGCTCAAACTTCAGGTGGGCCATCAGGGTGGATTGCCTCACGCACCGAAATTAGTTGCTGGTTGTTTCACCATCTCTGTTGAGCTGTACAGACTCACCAAGCCACCGGAGGCACATGACTTCGTTTTACGATGACGAAGTGCACAGCCTGGGGGTTATTAAGCACAATTTGTAGGGTATTGAATGGGAGTTGGTTTTCCCATGCTCTGTGATTGGTGGACTTAATGAATCCAACACAAAGGCTGCAGGTGATTGTGTTTTGCAGGCTGCAGAGAACGACTGCATTGGTAAATGCTAGGGGAACGGAAAGATCGCATGCCAGTCTCTCCGCCCTGGCATGCATTAAGACTGTATTGGCATGCGCGCGCGCACACACACACACACTATTGCAAAACAAACAACACACACAGCCACACCCACGCGCGCGCACACACACATGCACATACACAGAAACATGCACACAACACTGGAGAGGCACACACAAACATTCTCCGAGGACGGAAAAGAAGCTGCCAAGACACGGACATACGGCAATTTGAGATTAAAGGGCGATGCGTCTTCAAACTGCAGCTGAATGGGACTGTCCGGGAGTTCAAGGTGCACTTGATTCTGTGACACTCTGTTGGCAGGACGTGCACACGACACCGTGCATTCCGAGCAGGGGGGTCGCAGGGCAGAGCAAAGAAGCAAGCAGAGGGAGTGACCAACAGGGTCCGTGCATTACACACACCAATCCCCCGTCCCCTGATCCTGTGCCTCAATTAAACAAGTTGAACAAATGTGACAATCTCCAGCAAAGATGCCATACGAACTCAAATCGGGACGGGGCCGTGCGAAACCTCAGATCACCTGGCTGTGTGCACCACATTAGGGGGGAATGTTTGCCTGGCGCGCGCCTGGCGCATGCCCGGCGCGCTACCTTTGTATCAAATATCCTATCTCCAGCCCCAAGTTTATCCCCACCTAGGGAAGTCCCCCAAGTAGACCGCACGAGACCGCAAACCTTCCGTGCAAAGCACGTTGCATAAGCCGAAATATGAGAATTCAACAACCCAAAATGGCACACCCACCACTTCCAACTACCACCCTTGCCATCATCATAAACTGGGTGCAAAGGATGGGCCAGATTCTTAGACACTGCGAGAAAATACTCCAGATTGTTTGGTGAGGGGGGGCAAAAACAGGCACGGGTGGGGAATGGTAAAAAAAAAAAAATGCCCGGCGCGCTAATACTCCCCCTAAGTCTTTTGGTAAACCTGGCGTCTGCCTCATGCTCTCGTGCAGTGAGTTCGCGGACAACACTGCGTTCTCCTGCCAGTCCCCCCCGCTCCCCTCAACACCGGTCATGCCCCGCCCCCCTGCACTGCAACCCTGCTCAATGGAGGGCTGAAAGGTCGCCGGTTCGGACCCCAGTGGCAGCAGAGGGTCCGGCACAGTACCTTGAGGGTTCGCAAACCCAAGAGGTCGGGTACAGGGCAGCATGCACAGGCCTGCGAGGAGGCGCCCAGGGAAGGGAGACTCGCAGGGGGCGGGCCACCAATCCACATACACCAAGCCAAACCCTCGCAGGTCTGCCCCTTTTCCCCTGCGGCGGTGGACAAGCAGTGCCGACCATTCCCCCCCCTCCAAACGCAAAGCAGTGCGTACACCTGGAAGCACCAACCGGCGCACTTGCTCAGCCTTTGTGGCATACCCCCCTCCCCCCCAGCCGCATGCCGGTGGCCCCTCGCATATCCCAAAAAAGTCGGTGGACTCCTCCCAATTCGGATATACAGCCCGTCCAATGTGCGTCCAGGGGGGGGCTGGGGTGCCTTGTGGACCCCGACTGCCAGTCCACAGCATCACAGAGGTCTCAAGCCTCAGGACCAGCAACGCAGAGGTAGTGACATGAGAGTGCATTGTGCGCATGCTACGCTCTTCTTCAGCTATACCCCCGCACCCATGCCGGTAAACACGAGGCAAGGGAGAGGGGCGGCCATTGCTGGCTCTACGCATAGCGTCGCTTGGACTATGCTGTGACTATCATGCCCTCTGCATCCAAATATCTGGGCAACAGCAGCAAACTTGCAAAAGCCCTTTCCCGCGCGACTGGGTCCATGGGGATGGATGGAGGATCAATGGTCGGCTAACTGAATGTCCCCGCCATAGACACTTTCAGCCATTAGTTTGAATGTGCGAGGTGCTAATCACATCAAAGTGTCCCCTGCTTGGTTGGGGTGGTTGGGGATGGATGGGGGGGGGGGGGGGGGTGGCACAAGGCCTCGGTATCTGATTGTTTGCCTTTGGCGGCGCCTATTGGCCTCTCGCCACTGCTCATTCTGACCCTCTGTGGGCCCGAACGTGTTTTGGTTGTGTCAACGGAGCCCCTGGATGACTTGTCCTGTTTGACCACTCCGGGGTCGGCTGTCCCGGAGATGGGGGGGGGGGATGCGTGCCTGATGGGGCAGTTGGTGAGACTGGATAAGCAGTTTACTAAAACTGAAAAAAACTTGGTTCAAGTTGGTAAAACTGGGAGAGCAAAACTTTGTCCGAAAAAAATTAGAAAACTTTTTACACAAAACTGAGTACAAGAAATTGTTTAACCAAAAAGTATTTTTTGCAGGGGGGCAGACCAAGATGAGCTGGCGTAGCCAGCTCACTGTATGGTGCTTGAGATGATTTTATGGGGCCAAGGCTCAGAGCTGTCCAGTTCTATGATGATCCCAGACATGACTGCGGTCGCGGATCTGTTGCAAGTTGTTGCGATTTTTTTAAACAGAAAACTGAGCATCAAAGATTGCAAAAAGTGAAAAGTATTTTCTCTGACTTCAGCCACTGAATTAGAACAGGTACAAAAGCATGAAACTGAGGAAAGCTGATAAGGAAAAGGGTTTTGTTGCAGAGTACTGAGAGGCTTTACTGGGTTTTAATGGGGACCCAGCCCGATGTGCGGTCCATCTCAAGTGCCATGGGCATGTGCCTGTGCTTGTCCTTCAGGAGTGCAGCACTGGGCCATGAGATACGATGCGGTGCATACGTCAGCGGCACTGTGGCCTCATTGGGCGTCTTGGAAGGGCCCAACACGTGGGCTGCAGGATGCGGTTTCTCACTGCCGGGGCAGCCGTCCGGGTTCAGGCTCAGTACCTGCACATGGGGCAGACATGGCACCACTCATGGAGGTGAGAAGCGCGCCCACCATCATTCACACTGCATCAGTTCTGGTGTCCGAAAAATCTAGATGAACTACAACATATCCATTCGTCACAGTGGCATCCATATCTATAATCAAACATCGGTAGTGCAACTTGAAAGGCATTATTAGTTTATTAGTATTATCATTATTATTATTATTATCATTATTGTCGTTATTATCATCATTATTATTATCATTATTATTATTATTATTATTATTATTATTATCATTATTATTATTATTATTATTATTATTATTATTATTATTATCATTATTATTATCATTATTATTATGATTATTATTATCATTTGTATTTGTTTTATTATGATTGGTATCATGTTTTTGTTATTATTAGTATTATTAGGTGAGAGGTGGGGGATGCAGGGGGGGAGGGGACTGTGTGATCCCCTTCAGCCCCTTCTCCTCCCTTGCAAAAACAATGGTAACAGCACTGAGAATGAAGCAAACAACGCCTCCTGCTGTTTTCACAAGGGCATTGGGTGTGGTTTTTTGTGGTGTTTTCGCTGTGTGAGAGTCTTGGGCAGCTGCCCTGTGCCGCTGTTCCTCAGGGCCTCAGGGGCTACTCCGGGATGTGACACGAAGGGTACGGGCCCTCTTGAGGGGGCTGCGTGTACAGTGCGCCCCATGCGCATGTACCCCCCCCCCCTTGTCTAAGCTACGCCAAAGTCCCAAATTAATACGGTCCCTACGCCTACTGTAGCTTGGACACGGGCGTGGACGCCCGAGTTCAAAAAGAGAAGATTGCATGGTGAGCTGGTGCAAGAAAGGGGAATATAGCGCACAAATATCCCCAAAATAAGAGCTATGTGGGTTCAAGTGGGCAAACACTCACAAGTAATGTGTCCATGACCCTACATAACTGGCAAGTTCGTCACCAAACCCATGTCTTATGTGACCGCACTACATTTGTACCGAATCTAATTAGGTACCAAATTAATACGGTCCCTAGGCCTACTGTAGCTTGGACAAGGGCGGAGCTTATACAAGGGGGGGGGGGGGGACACAGATACTGTGCATGGGTGAGCACACATGTCCACATGCCGTTGTTGTGCACCCGTGTGCAAAATTGTGCACAAACGAAGGCATGCGGTTTATGAAGGCAGACAAATGTCCACAGCTGTATGTGTTTTGGAATGTGCACGAATACCCCGAATGCACAGCTGGTGGGCATTGCATGTGTGATTCGGTGGACAGGGGGCGTTTCTGCACAGCACACGTGCAGCGCCCAGTAGTAAGTTAGGCTTCCTGTGGCCAGCCTGCAAACCACCCACCACGAGGGAAGCATACGTCCGCAGGGCGAAAAAAAAGCAGATTTAGACAGCAATCCGGCATTTTCAGCGTGAAACATAGCCTTGTCTGAAGTTTTGGATTGAGTAAGAATCTGCGCCGTCCTGTATATGGGAACACAGTAGATATTGCAGTCACAGGGAAACGGGTCCAAAATAGCCTACGTTTCGCACAGCGCACGGTGCGCCCCCACAGCTGGTGGGGCATACACGTGTGCATCAGGTACAGCTGCTGGGCAGTTACTTGTGCCCACCGGATGCACAGCTGCTGGGCATACAGTTGTGCAACACCACAAGTGCGTGCCAACCACGGGGGGGCCGCCGGGACCGGACCCTTTACGCCGACTCCCCCCCGCCCTCCCCCCCCCCCCTCCCTGCTGGGTTTTGGCCCGGAAGTGCCGGACCATGGGCGCTGAAGGTGCCCTAAGGAAATTTTGCTTGACGTAGTAGAGGGTGAAAAAATGGGGTTTCACCCCATGTGTCTATACTCAAAATACTCAGTTTTTTTAGGAGAACCCAATAGTGGATGAAAACCAAATTGGACCAAATATGAATACCACCCCTGTGCAGATGTGTGTCAGAGATGGGCCATACCCTAGGCTAAGTGTTTGCACTGCGTGCGCACTGCGTGCATAGTGCGCACGCAGAGGCTAGGATACTCACCCAAGAATACCACTCATCTGTCCAGTAGCACGGCGAAGCAGCAAAGCCCAAATCAGAACAACAAAACTGCCTGCAGCTTGGTAATCCGGTGTCCTTAGAACAAGGAAATCAGCCTTATAAAGTACAACTATGCAAAGGCATGCAAGATGCACACATGTTCAAGTGGCAAGTGCCACACTCGGATATATCACCGGGACGGTGGCCACACAATTGGCAACAAACGTGGGTGAGGCATGAACACATACAAGGACGCAACGCAACGGAGTGCAACACATTGTTTACGTCGTACAACAATCCGATTGAAAGAAAGAAAGAAAGAAAGCCCCTTTTTGCCTCCTTCTCGAGCCGGGGAAAAGCTCGAGGCAGGGATCTCCAGACCCCTGATTGCCTCCTCCTCGAGCCGGGGTATGAAAGCTCGAGGCAGGGATCTTCAGATGCCGGTATCGGCGAATTGAACATAGCAACATAGCAACAGAGGGAACAAAATCAAAACTCAAAACCTACGCCAGGGGTCACCATGATGCACCACACAACAAAGCGTGGATTCAAAGATTGTCCCGGTTTCCTCAATAGCACCGGACGGTTGGGGCCCAAAAGAGGGCGGAAATGCTACGTCACCCCTGCATTCTCGGGGGTCCCCGACAAAGGGAACAAAATCAAAACTCAAAACCTACGCCGGGGGTCACCATGATGCACCACGCAACAAAGCGTGGATTCAAAGATTGTCCCGGTTTCCTCAATAGCACCGGACGGTTGGGGCCCAATGATTTTTGGAAATGTCGCCCTTGTCTTGCCCTCAAGTATGCACGGATCTTCAGGTGGCGGTCTCGGCGAATTGGCTACACAGCCCCAGCAGACTCTGCCACAGGGAAGGGGCATTTACACAATTTACATTCCAAAATGGACAAGAATCTAGGAAATGGTTGACAATTCAAATATGCCACGTCCTAAATGCTTGGGAGGCCAAAAAACCCTTGTATGGAACCAAAAACTTGTCAAAAGGGGCCAAAACTAGGGTTCGAGTATTGGCCGACATCCAAAACTTTGCACTGCGTGCGCACTGCGTGCGCACTGCGTGCATGGCATTCCCCTAGTGGGTAAAGCACTGCGTTTGCAATAGGAAGGGCCTAGGTTCGAATGCCAGTGAGGCCAGTCTGCAGGACTACAGGTAGGACCCGCGACGCCATGGGAAATTTTCTGTTTTTGTTTCTTTTGCTTTTTTTTTTGCTTTGACTTTGTCCCCTTTGTTGGGGATCCCCGAGAATGCAGGGGTGATGTAGCATTTCCGCCCACTTGTGGGCCCCACCAATTCTGATTTTGTCCCCCAGGTCTTTGGGGATCCCCGAGAATGCAGGGGTGATGTAGTGATGAGGCGGTCATCTTATGCCATTTGTCAGGGTATGAAGCCTGCCCCCCCCCCTTTCTTGGCAGCCCCCCTTCCCCCCCCCTGGACCCTTCCCCCCCCCTTTCTTGGCAGCCTCCCTTCCCCCCCAGACCCAGCCCCCCCCCCCCCCTCCCCCCCCCGCCCTGAAAGTGGTCCGAGAGTGGGAGGGAGTCGGCGTATGGCCCGTTGCTACGGCCCCCCCGTGGTGCCAACCGGCGTTCCTACGGTGCACCTGGGAACACAGTTGCTGTGCTTACGTGCGTGTGCATATGTCCACAACGGCCGGTGGAATTGGAAACACGGGTGCCTGCGGCCGCAAACAGAGAGGCATCCTTCACCACCTCCCCGCACCTTGATCGGGGTCCTCACGTTCAAAGGCAGCCCACTTTTGTGGCGAAACGGCGTCTTCTTCAGTGGAGATGGGCCCGAGGGTGACCCCAAGCGCACGGGGGACTTCAGGCTGGCATCCCGGTCATGTGTGGGGCTGGGCCCGCAGGTATTGCCCAAGGCGGGGGCGGCGGCCATGGGGTGGGGCTCACTGTCCGCACACACGGCGATGTCTGCGAGCGCTGACATGGTCCGACAAAACGGGGCACCAGAATTAACAAAGGCCCAGGGACAGGACCTGCAAAAGACAGTGCGCGGGCACACGGCCGTGGGGCACCACCGGCGCGCAGCACACGCCACGTCGGCCGTCCATCCCAGACCCAAGAGCACCTCCTCGACAGCCAACCCAAGGGCTTGGGCCCCCCGTCCCCACGGTACACGTCGTGCCTGGAGCGACGGTGAGCACCTGCTGCCCACGATTCGGGACACCTGTCTTTGACACGACCTCTGGCCTGTTTGCCAAAGCACGTGCCATGAGAGGCAGCTGGTCAGGCATACGCAGCCCAAGCAGGTGCGGGCGGGTCTATGACAGGGCTCCTTTGAGGGGGGGGGGGGGGTCCAGCCCCCCCCCTCCCGAGTTTTTAGAGGCGCCTGAGGCTCCGAAGAAAATTCTTGGCCTCAACTGACTGGCGGCAAGAAAATTTTTGATTGGCCGAAAGCCCTGAAGAAAATTGGGGGCAATCTTTGGGGGGGGGGGGGGGGGAGGGAGTGGGGGGGTCTACAGGGGTGGGGGGGCAGTGTGGGAACACCCCGCCCCCACCCCGCCGCAAGTGATGCCAAGTTGTTAAAAGGAGCTCTGGTCTACGAGCTCCTTGCCACTTCTCTTCAAAGTAGTGTGCCCTTGAGTGATTGCATTCCAGTAGCTCTTGGGAGGGAGCTGCGTTAAACAGGGGAGGTCTACCAGAGGCTGCACCTACGCTTGTGCTGAGCTCAATTTCATTAGGGTTTTAGCCCCCTATGTGACATTCCGTCTGGTTGTTGCCCCTTTACGGGGTTCTGGACAGTCACCCATTCTCCCCTTCGCATGTTGCGTCGGGTCGCTGCTTTATGTCGGCCGCTGCGCCCGGTGCTCCTGCTGGTGTTGTTTCCGCGTTCGCGGAGCCCAGTAGTTGGTGTGCCGGGGCTGTGCCGGATGTGGCGGGATGTGCGGTTTGCGTGTCAGCGGCGCCCAGTAGTTGGCATATTGAGGTTGTGTTGGCTGCTGTGGGGGCCGTTTGACTGTTTTGCTGTCCACCCACCTCCGCCCTCAGGCCGTCGAGAACCTGCCTCTCTGTGTGTGAGCCTCAGGTGCCCTGCTCCGCACGGGCCCCAGCGGTGGCCCGCTGGGCGCGCCCCCCCCCCCCTCCCCGGCACTCACTCTGGGCCCAAGGGAGTGCGGCTGTGCAAATGCCAGCACTGCAAATTGTGTCACGCAGAGCGGCCTGCTCCGAACACAGACACCGCCACCACACCCTCCCTGCGGAGGGGCACCTCCCAAAGGTCAACCAACCAAAACAAACATTCCAATTCACCAATGGCCGTTGGTTCCTTGCGAATACCGATTCGATGACCAACAGGGGAATCCGGAATCCGTCCCGCCACTTTGCCCAGACTGCACACCTGTGCCCGCCCGCCCCGCCTCCCCGCCCCGCCCGCCCTGCCCCGCCCGCCCCGCCCCGCCCGCCCCGCCTCCCCGCCCCGCCCGCCCCGCCCCGCCCCGCCCCGCCTGCCCGCCTCGCCCCGCGCACATGATTCCTAAACACACTGCATGATACCAAGCCATCGCACATTGCAATCTCCAGGGCGGACGCAAGGGACTCCGCCAGGTTTCGATGGCACCGTTTTTGTCGGAAATCTTCATTAAAAAGTGAGATTGTTAATATATAGCCCCGTGCATGGCGGTGCTCTATAAATTGGAAATGGGTGGTTGAAATGGACAAAACGTCCAAAACCATCTCTGTAGGTCGCTTTCTCCAAAGGCTTAGGCCCGTTGTAGTATGTTTGGGTCTAAAGTAAAAGAGTGGGACGGATGATTGATCCACCTGGTAGTGGAGGAATCGATTTGTCGAAGGCCCACACGGCCAGACAAGCAGCATGCCATTGCAAGTTGGCCGGTGAAGCTAGTCCCAAAGGTTGGCCAGTACCATGTTGTTGCACACACCCACGCTCTATGATGGTGATACATGTTGTTGCACACACTCTCCCTCTGTGATGGTGATTCATGCTGATGGGTTAGGGTTAGGGTTCTGTGTGCAACCGCAGCACCTGCTGTAGTAGACACACTCTCTCTGGGATAGGGATACAAGTGTTGTAGACACTCTCTCTGCAGTTGTGATGAATGGTGTTGCACACACACACACACACTCCTATGCTCCTACGGGTACACACACTCTCTGTGACGGTGATACAATGTTGTGGTGGACAGGCTCGTTGCAACGGTCAAACCACCCCACCCCTGTTTTCATGACAACATCACCCATTTCAATCAATCCTCCAGACCTTCCCCCGCCTTTGACCCACATCAACAAAAAACGCTGACATGCACTATGCAAGAGCAGGGCACAGGAAAACACCCCCCAGTTTAAGTTCGATGTGGAAGCGGGATGAATACACGGCCCTGTGGAGTAATGCTGCGGCATCGGCCCGGGGTAACAGGTGCATGGGAAATGTGGCCTCCAGCAGCATGACCGCCAAATTGGAATATCAACTTTGCGACAGCGAAAAAAGCCCAGAAAATGGGTGTGTCAGTCGTTGCATGGCATTTGCTAACAACAACAAATGTGTTCTATTTGCCTTGCGTTTGGTTTCATTGGTGACAAAGTTCATGTGGTTCTGTGCATTTGACTCTGAATCAGCCAGCAGGATGAAAAAGCAACTTTGCCAGAATACACCTTCTGAATTGAGCTGTGGGCGACATGCTATGTGATGCCACACGAGAATGGCCAGGCTGTGGTGAAGACGATCAATGGCATTCAAGCCAAAAAGACTGGCGATTTGCTGGGCATTGGGCGCCCCGAATTGCGAACTTTGGACTGGGGGTGTGCCAAAGCTCGCGGTCAAAAAACGTGCCCATCTAACTGGATTGCATTCCCTTGGTCCATTGGCTATAGTAACGCTACGCCGTCTGACAATGGGTCCCCCATGCTTTTAAGAGTAACAAAGGGCCGACACACAAGGGGTTGGTCGTTGGCCAACGTTGCGGCCTGAACACCTTCTTCCTCTGTGTTGCGCAGGCGACTTCCTTGGGGGCGTTTTTGCACAGCGCGCGCACAGCGCCAATTATTACGGTGATTCTCCAGGTAACAACCCTGAAAACCACCCCCCCTGCGGAATCATGCACAATCAATTCAAAACTCAAAAATTCAAACATCTGATGCTTGCCATGGATCCCAGGGACCTAAATTCTGCCCCCTATAGCCCCGTCCACTGCAGCAGCCATTCAATGCCGTCCTTTCAATCTTCTGAACTTACCGAACTCCCGGTGGTGGAGAACAGCCAACTTTTCGCACAGCGCGCGCACAGCGCACGGTACGCCCCCACAGACCAATCTGCAGCAACCCAACTCACATGGAGCAAGCCTGACACGCGCATGCACATGCACGACTTCCCTATTCCATAGGAATGGGCACCGCAGCCCTGAGATGGCCGCACCCGGATGCTTCCGCGTCCTGGCATCGCTGTACAACGTCGGGCCGAGTCCCAGGGGCCAGACCAGCAGCTGGCACAGATGATCAGCAGTACAACACAACGTCACCAACAGCGAACATTCTGCCAACTGCAAGTCAAGTAAGGTCAGGAAAGGGGGCGCCTGATTATGGGGTTGACCTTGCGCAAGCGCGGGGAGGGAGGGGGAGGTTGCACAGAGACTGGCAGGGGCTCCGGCAGAGAGCCACAGGATCATGGGAAAAAGCCATGCCGGAGATTCAAGACTCCCGTCGACATTGTCCCCCCGTCCCCTGAGACCCCCGAGTACGGGGCAGTACAGCTCTAAAGGGCAGTGTACCAAGCGGCGCCTGTTTGCGCATGGCGCTTGTACAGTGCTACCCATGATATTGTTCAGGCGGTTTGGTTGATGCGTCACATTCCCGGGGGGGGCGACCCCTCGGTTCTGGACGCCAACTACCCCCCCAACTAACTGTTGGCCGGAGGCCCCTTGGGGGGGGGGGGGGGGGGGGGGGGGCATTAGAGGGGGGGTCTAGGAGGGGCGATGGGGGGGGGGGGGTAGTTGGCGTCCTAGGACCCGCGGAGTCGCCCCCCCCGTGGTCACATTTCACCATGAAATTCTCGGAGATGGTCATTTGCTCAGTGGCAGCTTTGGGCTGCCAACAAGTCCCAAACAGTCTTGCAAGGGGCTTGAACAAGTGGCATGACTGGAGGCATTTGACGACAAGCTGCCAACAACAGCCCTGCACACGCATGCGCGGCACGGGGCGGGTTCTGTATGGACAAAGGGTCAGAGAGGGTGTGCGCGTGGGCCCGGGTCGTAGTCAGGGAGCGGGACGGGGGGTTATGCGCGATAAAGGGTGGGCCTTGCAGTGGGACGAGGCCTGCCACAAAGACGGAATACATGCAGCAACACGCCACACGGTGTGAGCTACCGCGAGGTTTGTGGGTCCAGACTCAGCACATATGCACCGCCAGGGCAGTGCTGGGCACACAGGCAGGCGGGCGGGCACACAGACACACACAGACATACACACGGCGTGAGGAGATCAAGCGCACGGCGAGGGCAGAGCACTGATCGTCAAAAACAACTCGTCAGGCCAACATCGGTAAATAATCATGAGGCTAGGCGGCTTTCTGACGGGCAGTGATGCACACACACACACACACACAAACAGAGCAAGGAGTGGCCGAATCCCCTGACCCATCGGTCGTAAACGAGGGTGGGCTTCTGCAGGACACGTCCCGTGACCCCGGTGACTGCGGTGAGTCCCCTGACTCCCAACGCCCCTTTTGGAGGGTCCTCACGTGGACGTGCTCTGGGGCCCCAGATCGGACCTGAGGCACCAACATCTTCAGACAGGTCTCGTGGGACCTTATGGGCAACAACCACAAACCTTAGGAATGGGCTGAGGCTGAGCTTGGGCTCAAAAAGCGTCCTGCAGTCCTGAATTTTCGTCCTTGACGGTCCAACACAACTCGGACCCTCAAAGCTTGTGCAGAAGAAGGGGGCAGCGTTAGACAAAGAGGCGGTTTGACCGGGGGTGCGTCGTTACGCCAGAACAAAGGAGGGGGGGGGGGGGGGGATGTGGATGACACTGTCGTTAGGTCCCATACTCATGCACCGACGGCGGTGGGAGTGGGGGGTGCACGCGCTGGTTCAGGGTTTCCGGGGGACATTGTCGACATAAAGGTGTCCACAGACGGTGGGGGAAATCCGGGGATACATTTGAGGGGCGTGTGCGGTCACACTCCTGCGTATTGATGGCGTGACGTGTGGACCCTGTGTCGCTCCAGGCAAGGCTCGGCATTGCCCACGACCCTGTCACATGCTTTGCACCCGCAGGGCCTGCGGCGTGTATGGGCCCGCGGCCCACTGCAACTCCGGGGAGGGGGGCCCTTTGAGCCTGTTTCCCAGACATCCCCCCTCCAATTAGGCACCAAGGGCCCACCACAAGCACCACAGGACGTCTGAAATTGCAAATTCGGCCAATCCGGTTCACCACCCGTTTCATCTCAAAACTCTGTTCTGGACCCATGGCAATGGGGAAAAATAAGGTCCGGCCCTTCAAGCCTGTTTTCCAGACCCCTCCTCCCCGAATTCACACCGGCTCGAAGGGCCTCCCTCCCCCGGAGTTGCAATGGACCGCGGGCCATGTCCCCTGCATTTCACATGTGTCACGGAGACGACGCTCATCTGCACGAGTCGGGGCGATCCCCATTATCGCATGTTCTCGCGACAGCTCGCTCACCCCACGGGGTCTGGGGCGTATACGATGGTGCAAATCAGTTGAGTGGGACGACCCTTGTCCCTTGCTCACAGGGGCTGCGTTCGCCCCTTGGCCCCGGCGCCGGCATGGCTCAGACAAAGCCTTTCTCAATACGGTGAAGTTTGGAGGTTCTCCCACAGGCCCGGGAGGGAAAGGCACGGGCACCACAAGGTGATAAATTGCCAACAACGTGAACAATTATAATACAGGGCACATAGTTGCACACATACTTACGCTGGGCGCACTTCTGGAACATCGCCGTACCTCGCTTCTCCCCATGCGGTCCACTACCACCCCCCGCATGGAAAAACGCGCAAAGCCTGCCCCAGCGAGGCGGCACGTGGCTCAGAAGGCGGACGTGAGCACGCTTACGCAGATGGCTCGTGGTGACTTACCCCCTCCCAAACGCCCCCAAGCCAAACCCGAAGCAGCCAGTGGTCGACCCCAAGGACAGCCACGGTTCCCTCTACCAAACACATGGGATGGTCCGGCAATGGTCTTGCACTGCGTGCGCACCGACTTTCTCAGATGCTCCTGGACAGCACGAGAGCATGCCCTCCGGCTGCGCTCCGCTCGCCGGGATGGGTGTGCTTCATGGTGCAGGACTTTTGGCCTTTGCTTAGGATAGCCTTGGCTGAGAGGGAACGATGTTCACACGGACTGCCTGAACCCTAGATCTGGGATTTCTCACAGGTTGCTAGGTTTCTTGCTGGGAAAGTCATCTTAATTATTTTACTTCTATTGATGGCATCCGGGGGACGATAATTTGTGTGGAAGGGGACTGTAGAAAGGGTGTTTGGTGGTTGTTGAGGGGTTTGGCGGACGTAGTGGACACGCAGTTGTTGTGCCGCCACCTTGGAGGTGCACAGTGTGCCGAGGCGTTTCACTCTTTTTCACCCTATTTGCACCCAGCTTCACACCTTCTTGTTTTTTGTGGGTAGACATTGGGTTATGGTGATGGGGAATCACGTGACAACCAGCACATTCATGATGCAACGGCTATGTACAGCCAGCCTGTCCATGCGTGACAAGCCTGCTTGGTGGACATATGCTCAGATGAGCATTGGTATGGGCCTCAAAGATATACGACCAGATATCTATGAAGAGAACATGCGAAAGGTGAGACCTCGCTACACATTTGGAGAAAGCAGAACTCTGAAGCCGTTTGCGTTGCTACCTTTCCTTGCTGCACAGAGGTGGTGGGTGCACCGGGGGGGGGGGGGGACTCCTCGGTTCTGGACGCCAACTACCCCCTCCACTAACTGTTGGCCAGAGGGGGGGGGGGGGTCTGGGAGGGGCTTTTTTTTGGGGGGGGGGGTCCGGGAGGGTCGGTTTGGGGGACTCCTGAGGCCGGCACCTTTGACAACTGTTGGCCGGAGGCCCCCTAGGACGGGTGGGGGGGGGGGGGGATAGTTGGCGTCCTGGGGCCCGCGGGGTTGCACCCCCCCCCCCCCGTGGGTGGGTGGTTTCCTATCTGGTGGGGTGTGTCGAACATGCCACGCAGTGCCACTCCCCATTTTTGTGGAACGGATTCGCGAATATGAACAGAGGAGCTGTGCATGCCCGCACCAGATCCCGGTGACGGGGTGTTGGTGTGGCCGCTGCGACTGCGCTATGCAGGAGCATCACAAGCACCGGTATGATCGTCATCTTGGGAGGCATCTACAAACGATTCAAATGGCGCTTACGCAAAACCCAACGCGCGCCCTTCATTGACACATTCCCACAAATGCCTGCCCAGGCAGGAGGGGCAGGACAAGCCTTCATGGAACAAACCACGAGATCCAGCCCGATGACTTTGTGGTCCAACATCGGTACAACCACCTTTGTTATGAGCCCAACGGGCCTGAATGACAATTACAGAGCGTAGCCGTGGGCATGCACACGCGGCCATTTCATCACCGACACAACCGCCAACAACCGTCAATTGGTCGTCGGTTGGCCATCGACTGTCAGTTACCGTCGGCGGCGGTCCTGACTTTGCTTGGGCCGAGAAAAAACGCGTTCCGTGAGGAGACTGTGTATGCACAGGGTCACGGATTGGGCTGCGTCTGCCGGTTGACAGCGTTCTGGCGTCTGGCACAGGGTCAAGGATAGGGGAGCAGACTGCACACGCATGCGCGGCACGGGGCGGGTTATGTATGGACAAAGGGTCAGAGAGGGTGTGCACGTGGGCCCGGGTCATAGTCAGGGAGCGGGACGGGGGGTTATGTGCGACAAAGGGTGGGCCTTGCAGTGGGACGAGGCCTGCCACAAAGACGGAATACATGCAACAACACGCCACACGGTGTGAGCTACCGCGAGGTTTGTCGGTCCAGACTCAGCACATATGCACCGCCAGGGCAGTGCTGGGCACACACACAGGCAGGCGGGTGGGCACACACACATACACACACACACGCACACACACACACACACACACACGCACGCACGCACGCACGCACGCACGCACGCATGCACGCACGCACGCACGCATGCACACACACACACACACACACACGCACACACACACACACACACACACACACACACACGTTGAGAACCGCGAGACAAGAACAAAGCAAGAAAAGCGGTTGAAAGAAAACTCCTCAGGAACAGCAGAGCTGTCCTAGACGTCTTTCGGTGGAAAAAAAATAGACACTCAGAAAGACACACACACACACACACACACACACACACACACACACACACACACACACACACACACACACACACACACACACACACACACACACACACCCACACACACACACACACACACACACACACACACACACCCACACACACACACACACACACACACACACACACACACACACACAGACACACACACGTCTTTAGACGTCTTTCGGTCTGTTGGTAACACACACACACACACACACACATAAACAGAAACATGAGGTCCATGAGGATCCTGGGGGGTGTTTGCCCATGTGAACTGCGTCCCCAGACGGCCGTAGGGCCCCCTCTGGAGCCGTGCAGACGTCATCACCGGGGGCCATGGCACGCACTTGATATGGGCGTCGGAGACTCGCGAGTCTTTGTGGTCCGGGTGCTGGTCCAATCGCAGTCCTCTGGTATGGCCAGTACCGTCAGGCCCTCTGCACCATCACTCACTGGCACTGCGGCTGTGGGCCAGCAGCACATTGGCCTGGGCACGTGCGGCAGAGGACCGTCATTTGGGTGGTGGTGGGGGATTGAGGGGGGATGGCGCAGCACGAGGGCAGTGCTGGGCAACGGTGGGGGGGTGGGGGTGCCATAAAGGCCGAGGCACTGGTCTAGTGAGGTCCAGGACGCTGGTGCGCCTGGGGGTCAGCCATAAAGGCCTGGGGGGCGTGTGGGGGGACGTTCCGTTGGGAAATGGGTGTAAATGGGATAGGGAGGCATATCCCAGCAGCGCCGATGGCGCGCCCTGCGGCACGGCTGTGCGATAAACCACTTCGGGTGCGATCCCATACCCATACCCACGGGTTCGCGGCTTCACGTTTCGATACCCCCATGACATTGAAGTTTGGAGGGGGCTCTTCACCGCCGGTGTTGGCAACGTGCGCAGCACAGGCCTAGGGGGCACCGGATCACCATTTCCCATCAGCGGTGCACACCATTCTGTCACCCGGTCCCCCTGTCGAACCGGCCGTTGTGCACAACACAATGGCCACGAGGAAACAGATGTGGGGCAGAAGAGCCATCAAAGGTCCAGAATGGCAAAGACCGAACCACCAATGTCCCAGTCAACAGGGTCCTGACGCGGCCCCACACCCTAACCCTTAGAGGGCAGGGAGGGGGGGGTCGAGGAAAACAGTGCTACACCTCTGATCATGGACCCACACCCCACGCCATCCTCTCCCACGAGGCTCCCGCGCCTGTGCCCTTGTGATCAACCGCCCTAGGGCCCCTACCCCTCGCCGGTCACACGCATCAGCCCTTGGGGGAGCGCTTGGCGCACGAGCCGAACAGACCAACATCGGGGCTGTGGGGGGGGGCAGCCAGAGCGTTCCGCGACCTGCCAACTGTTGATTGGACCGGTGGCATCGGAGGGGGGGGGTGCCACAAAAGCTGAGCAAGTGTGCCGGTTGGTACTAGAGGGCACATAGAGGGCACATAGAGGGCACATAGGGGGCGCATAGAGGGCGCATAGAGGGCGCATAGAGGGCACATGGTGGGCACATAGAGGGCCGGCTGATACACACTGGTTTGGGGTTTGTTGTCGACAAAATACAGCGCCTGTCCCAATGCACTGGAGAAAAGTGGGGGATTGGGGGAAGGTGGCGGAAACGTAAAGGCGCAAGTACATTGTGTACATTGCTTTCTGAACCAGTGAAAAGCGTTGTTGGTAGGTGAGTGGGCCGTGGTCTGACTGCTCACGCAAAACGTTGCTTCCGCCCCTTGGCGCCCCTCCCATGCGTGGCACTGCTGCACATCAAATCTTAACCCAAGACAGCGAAGTTTGTGCGGTGCGCACCAGCGCCAATGTGGGAAATGGAACACAGGGGCAGGGGAGTTCCGGACCACCAAGTGACACCATCGCTGAGGTGCAGCACGTCCCGGGATCGTGCCATTCGTTGGTTATGGTGTTGTTTTGTTTGTTTGTGTGCTACTGGCAACGGTGGGGGGGCTGGGGGGTGGGGGTGCAGGAAGGATGGCCTTCTCAAGGTTTCCACAAAGTCAGCAAACCACATTGGGCGAGCGCACCTCAGTTTCCATTGCTGACAGCTTCGGAGCCCCCCTTCCCCTCCCCACCCCACCCTCTCATCCGATGCCTGGTGCCAACTCCCCCATGCAAGCCCCTGTCTGCACACGGACCTCTGCCCCTCCTCGTGCCTCCAACGTCCGTAACACACCCGGTGGCAGTGTACGGGGCGGAGTGGCAGGTGGCATGTGACACCCACAGAAGCACATGGAGCTTCACTTAAGAGTTGGGGTAGGGGGTCCTGACCCCCCAACCGCCCCCACTGGTCCTGAGTCTTGGTCGGCGCCAAAGGCGCTGAAGCAATATTTCGCCCTAAATGGACCTGCGCCGAAGGCGCTGGAGAAAATTTTCATCAGCCGAAAATTCCAGAAAATGTTTCCCCAATCACTTAAGGGGGGGTGGGGGGTCCATGGGTGGTGGGGGGGTTGGGGGGCTGAGACCCCCCCCCCCCCTACTGGTGCTGAGTTGTTAAGTGAAGCTCTCGGGTCCTTTGTGTTGTAAAGAGGTTGGCACACGTATTGGGGGGCGGGCAATGAAATCACCGGCCCTCCGCACCATGTGGGCAAAATGGCTACAGAACCCCCGCCGTGAATGTGGGCAAGATGGGCAAAGTGGGACCCCCAAAAGAGGGAGGAAATCCAAGTGACTGCGAAACCCATGCCATCCCGGCGTCCTATTCAAACTGGCCGCATAGCCCTCTAAAAACAGAGAAAGGCTGGCGGCGCTCATTTTTGTTATTGGCCGTAGGTCGCGTGTACTTTTGTTTTTGGATGTAGGATGCGTTAAAAAAAAAAGCGTAAATTGTGTACTCTCTTCGGAGGGGTGTAGGTCGCATACCCACAGCATTTTCAGTTCTTTTTTCCACAGAGGACTTACGCCAAAAAAAAAGTGCACACGACCTACAGCCAAAAAAAAAAGTACGCGACTTTACGCCTGACACCACCCCCCCCCCAGTCCTGCATTGTCCCCACCCCTTCCTCCATCCCAAACCCCGGCCCTTCGACGACCTCCACCCTGCAGTCTCCCCCATTGCCTCTCCGCACCACCACATCCCAGCTACCTTTCCACACACACACACACTTAGTGAAGGGAACAAGAACCAACAGATAACCAATGTGGATACAAATGCACCGGGAGGCACTGTGGGTACAAGTCTCTAGCATCCTCATCAGAGGAGCAAATATGCTGGCGCTCACACGAGCAGGCGACTGACAGCAGTGGTGCTGTAAGTCAGAATCACACACACACACACACACACACACACCCGCCCTTTCCATCATCCCCATCCCAATTCCCTCCATTGCCCCCGCTCAACCCCCTCTCAACACTGCAACACGAATCCCCCTGCATCTCCAACCCGCTTGTGCCCATCACCCCAGTTCACCCATCTTCCTCCATCCCCCCAGAGGGAAAGGGGGGGGGGGGTCAGTTAAGTTTCAAACCCCAAACGCGCTGCCTGAGCCAGCGGGTCCGAAGGTGAGGTGGGGCGAGAGGGATTAAGGGGTAAGCCTTTTTTCGGCTTTGGGTTGCAGTTTTGAATTCGCCGTTGCCTTCTGAGCATTTAGAATTTGCACAAGAGGGCAATGAACACCCCATCTGCAGGCCACATCAAAAATGGGTGTGGATGTGGCTACACAACCCCTGGGGTCTCAGGGCCACACCCAGGCAGAACAAAAAAGTGCTCCCCATGGGTGGGCAGGCTATCAACGGGGGAGAGGGGGCCCTCTGGCTGGACCCGCCCCCCCCCAAAAAAAAGGCCATTGACCGGCCACCCAAAATCCTGTCAAGACTGACCCCCGGGCCCCGGAGGTGACCTGGACCAGAAATTCGGCAAAAAAAAAAATAGAAAATGGGATTTTTGGAATCAGCGTGTGGAGGAGATTCAGAAAAAACATCATTTGCCATGTATTTGGTGAAAAATATTGTCGGTGCCTTCGGCCCCGGAGTTCATAGTAACTGATTAATATTCCTCTCAATTGAGCCCTTTTCCTGAACACCCAGATTTGGGGGGGCTCTATCTCCCCCCAAAAAAAATTTGAAAGCCTGACTTCCCCGTTGGGCGGGAAGAAAATTGGTTTGTGGGGGGGAGATGGCACGGAAGCCCATTTTCCCAACCCCCCCACCCCTCCTTGGTCGCCGTGCCGGGAGGACTTTGGAATCATATTTTTTTGGGTTGTGCCAACAGGGGAGGTACTGTTGTTGAAGGGTACAAAAGGGTACAATGACCCCCGGTCAGTTCCGGCTGCCATGCAGCGTCCCACCCAGGCCTGTGAGTGGGTACACTGAAATAGTCAAGCAGTGTCCTTTTTTTGGGAGTGTGGGCTTTGGGCTGTGGGTCCTGAACTGTGACGTTCCCTTCAGGACATGGAGAATCTGAGACAAAGCCAAAGCCAAGGCTGCCAAAACAACATAACAAAGGGTCCCGCACGGAAGCCCATTTTGCCAACCAGCCCCCCCCCCCCACCTTCTGAGGGCGCCCGTGCCACCACCACCCCGCAGAGCAATTTTCGGATCGCCTTGGCGTAGGTAGCGCTCTCTGGGATGGGGGGTCCGGGCTCTACACATAACACATCCCTTGTGCCCTCACTATTCCTTCATCCCCCCCCCCCACTTCCACCTTCCTCAGTTGCAGGCGCACCAAGCAACCCCTGCCATCACAGTCCGTCCCCATCCCCTACCCTTTGTGGCAAACCCAAACCTCATGGACTTGCTGCAGGAAGTGTTCGACGTCCCCTCCGTTGATGACACGGTCCTGGGGATAGGGGACACCCGCTGCCTGGGTGACGTTATGCGAAGCCTCCACGGCATGGGACACACTGCAGATGTGGAGGACACCGGCAGGGGTTGTGATTGGGATCCGACCGCCGCAAGCACATGCCACGACACAACATGGGGGCCTCAAACAAACCATCATTAAAAAAGCACAACGCTGTGACAGCGATAGCAACAGCAGCCGTGGTGCATACCGTAGGTACGTACCTCAGTACATACCAGAAATGGACCACCACCCAAGCATGTATCAGAAGAGGGGGGGGGGGGCTCTGGAACCGAGAAGAGTGTGTACCAAAAGTAGCCCGAATCAATATTTCCTTTTGTAAATTTCATTTTTCCCACAATGAAATCTGGGTTCCAGGGGGGGGGGGGTCAACCGCCCTCCGCGATGGATATCTGCCGTTCTAATACATCCCTGCCACCAAACTCCGAGGAGCAACAAATGGGCTGTGGAGGGGATCGAGGGAGGGGGCACGGGGGTCCAGGGTACCCCCACAAACATACCTGAAGAGGATCCCCACAACGTGCTGATCATTTGGAGGTATGAATCATGGGGGGTCATCTCAGCCCAGCCAAAGCCCCTCCCCTCCCCCTCCCTCGACCAGCACAATCACATCAATCTTCTTTCCATCCCTGCCACCCACAACAGGGGATTGACTGACCCGCACCCGAGGAGCCAGCCCCCCGCCCCCCCTCGGCCACGACCGCCCTCCTGAGAGACACAGACCAACTGGATTCACACCAACAGGGCACACACAAACCCCATGGCACTGGACCCCAGCCGACACCCACCCGGAGTGGAAGGGATGTGCCACGCCCCAAGGCCCGATCTCTGTGATACCTGGCCCCACGGTGCTGCAGGCGAAGTGTGGGCTGTCACAGCCTCTTTGTCCCTCGCTGTAGGGTCACCTTCGTGGCGAAAAAAGGAGAAAAGGTCCGGAAGCCAACAACACTGCGTTGGAGTGCGATTGCAGTGGTAGCAAAGATATTCCCAGACGACTGGCGCGGTGTCCCCCCTCGTGGTCGCCCATGCACGAACACTTCTAATGGACAGCCACTAGAAACACAGCACACCCCACCGTTCCATTTCCAACAGTTCCTACCGTACACTTGCTGCAGGTCGGGGTGCCGAAATGGCAATCGGCTCGCCAACTGGCCGGGGCTGATTTTTTCAACACACGCACACGACACAACGCACGAAAAAGTTTCTGTTTTCGCCGCGAGCGAATTTGGATGGATTCAGCTTGCTTAGAAACGGAGGAAAAAATGAATTTAAAATGATGGATCAAGCTGGGGTGTTCCCCGCGATATACCCAAACAGTGCCAAAATGGCACCTGATACTCAGGGTGTTTTGGCAGTATGAACACGGCGTTCACATAGCGTTCTGCCGCCCATGCGCAGGCCTCCTGTGCAGAGATGTCGCAGAGCCGAGGGGTCGAGTGGTCCAGCAGCAAGCGCTGCCCGGCCCCCGGCCGGTGTTCCAATGCACAGCCCCCCGGTCAAGCTGCGCCCCGCCACAGCGCCAGCGGGAGGCCCATGACGACTCGGCATCGGCCCACGCCTTCACCACCGCAGCTCCCCAACGCCCCCCATCGCACGTCCGTGTGTCAGCCCCTTCCACCCCATGTCCCCTGTTCGCCCGGAACAGTGGCGGAGGTCGAAGGCGCTTGTCTCGGAGCCCTTGCCCCGGGCCCGGCGCCCTCGTGTCCTCTTGGGATGTGGGAGGGGCAGGGCAGACCTGGTGACGGCCGGCAGGAGCGGCGTGGAGGACGTGGGGGGGGGCGCTCCCAGGCTCTCGGAGGACGCGAGGTACGGGTCCGCGTCGTCCCCGATGGACATGGCCTGGCTGTCGTCGTGGTACATCGGGAGGGGCCCGGCGCCTGCGCAGCGCGTGGGAATGCATCAGGGGCAGAATGGGGGGGGGGACGGAAGAGAGGGCGGGGGGGAGGAGGGGGGGGGGTATTGGAAGAGAGGAGGGGGGGGGGTGTATTGGATTGGAACAGAGGGGGGGGGGTATGGGAAGAGAGGAGCGGGGGGGGTGTATTGGAAGAGAGGAGGGCTGTGAAGCAAGGGATACTTAGCTTCTATGTGACCCCCGTGACACAGGCCATACGATCATCGCTGTTCCAAACCAGTGGAGGGGGCGGGGGGGGCGCTGTGGGACGCACACGTTTGTGTACCAACAGCGGCCCGACAAGATTTAAAGCCCAACAGCGAAGGGCGTGGGAGACGGTGTCGAGACGGTGCATGAGATGAAGGATGAGTTCGATATTCGTATAGCGGAATCGCTGTGTACTGGTGTTGCCACAATTGTCCCAATGGTAAATTTTGGTTGTTCCCACGATGGTCACTTTGGTCTGGAGTGAACGGGGGGGGGCACCCCCCCTCCTCTGGTGTACGGCCGTTCTAATACTTCCCACGGGGGGGGTGGGGCAGTAGGAGTTCCTGACACTTATGTGGCAAACAGTACCTCGCCAAACCCAATGTGCCTGGCCACTCAACACAAAGGCCCATTCATTCATCGTGAAACCCAAAGCGGTCCGCCGCCGACTGCGACTCATTTGCCGATGAACCCAAACGACGCGCTGCCGTATGCAACGGCGGCGCCAACGCCGCAGCACCGTCCGCCACGTGGGATCCAATCCATTGGCCCCTACGCCAAACATCCGACTGATTCACGACTGAACCAAAACGATCCGCCGCCGAATCCATTTGACGTGCGCGCGCGGCCAAGGGATTCCCCGATGAATGGAAACCATCCGGCAATTACCCCCCGTTATTCACCACCGACTCCAAATCAACTGATTGGCCACTGAATCGACACAATCCGCCGCAGACTGGAGCATGGCTGACACGGGTGCAGACGTGCGCATTGGGTGTTCGCAACAGCACCGCATACGCGGTACGTGGTCAACATCTGCGTGCGCACATGCAACCCCCACGCAAACGCACACCATGCGCAGCAAACAAGCAGCGTTGAAAATGGCCTGAAAACACCTGATGTTAAGTGCATAAAAAACACGAAGTGCACTGAGTGCGCGCGCGCGCGCACAAACACACACACAATGGACACACACACAAACACACACACAACTTGCGATGCACAGCACGAAGCGTTGTTGGCTGAGTGAAAAATCCTCGTCAGTTGGTCATCAGACAAGACAAACAGAGCATGTCCGACGCCAATAGGCGCCGAAAAAAAATAGACAAACACACACACAAACACACACGCACGCACACACACAAACACACACACACACACACACACCCACACCCACACCCACACACACACACACACACACAAACACACACACACACACACACACTTCGTGACAGTGATCAAGAGAACCAAACCCACTGTTGATCGCAGACAGGCAGGCACTGATCAAAACGACTCGTCAGGCCACAATTACAAAATTGTCATGGAGGCTAGGCGCCTTTCTGAAAGGTAATGGGACAGGGCACATTGTTCCTCATCCACTGTTCCCATGGAGTCACTGCAGTGTTCCCAGTCGTCATTACCTTTGGGTCTGAGGAGGGGAGAACATTGTGTACCTTGCAGCATCACTCACATGCTCCTGGATTGACTGTCATGGGAGGGGAAGGAGGCATACAGAGGAGACAGGGGAGACAGGGGAGGTCATGCAGGCCAGATCATGGACCACGCGTAACCGCGCGATCACACACACGCATGTCCCGGTTGTTTCACCGAGACCCAATGATCGTGGAGGGGGGCGTAGTCGTGGCTCCAGTCTCCTGTGATACCCACTTGCGCCAGGTGTTTCGGGAGCACCCATGTGGCGTATGCCCCTCCCGCCCACTGGCCATGGCGTTTCACCCAGTGGAGCACTTTGTGGATAGCAGATACTGTTGGGAGGCGTGGGCTGGCGTCATTAGTGGGGGGCCCATTTTTAGTTCCCATGCACTGTCCAGCGAACTCGGATGTGCGTACGCTGTGGGTTCCCCATCAGTTGAACATACCATGCAGAAACCCATAGCTGTCGTGGAGGATTGGAGACAGGATTGGGTACACGGTTCATCACATGGACACAGTACCCTCAGGTTCCAGCATCGCTGTAGGAGGTGGCATACGCGTTTAACTATTTTGATGGCTGGGGTGTCGGCAAAGGCTGTGGCCATAAGTATGTTGTCTCGAAATTGGCACAGTGTGAGTGCTCCCCAGGGGGTATCCCAGTATGTGAAACCTGTTTCTGTGATGCGGAGTTCCCCAAGGTCTCTGAAGCGCGCTCTGTTCATATACACCCCCCACTGGCAGTGCAGATCCGCTGCCTGCGCGGAGAATGACCCCCCCATGGGAATACACCCCGTCCTTTGCCACAGGGACCTTGCCGCTGTCACGTAGTTGTTGTTTTGCAGCTCGAAATTTATCTTGTCGCTGAGGTCCCCGTGCGTGATGTACCAGAATTTTCCTGAGGCTCCCTGGCCTGCCCTGTCCAACTTTTTACTGTCTCTGTGGACACTCCAGCAGATGTCTTTCATGCGCCAGCGACGCCGCTTGGCGAGCCACTTGCTGGACTCCGTCATGTGTGACTCCACACAACTGGGGGGTACGTGGTTGAACTGGTCTTTGCAGTCCAGTTCTACAATATACGAGCAACCAATGGATGGCAACCAATGAAACCAGTCTGCCACGCGATTAACTGAGTGGACCATGAAGTTTCCAGGGGTCTCTTCCGCCACCAGTTTCAAAAATGTGGTCATGGCTCTGGCTGCGATGGTGAGGTCTTTTTTTGGTAAGAGGGGTTTCGGGAGTGCGGCGATGGGTCGCCAGAGCCATTTCTGTTTAACCAGGCTTTTTGCCTTGCCGATGAGGTACACGGAGGTGATGCGCCCAGCTTGGTCGTTGTCCCAGCCATTGGACTGTATGATCTTTCGTATCTGTGCTGTGATGTCTTGTTGGGACTGGTTGCATCTGGTATAACCTTCCTCGATCAGGAATTCCTCGAGTATATCCCACATCCAGTGACGGCAAAATCCCCACATGACCCCCACCCCCTTGTCCACGATTCGTACGTAGTGGGAGGCAAAGATGGCTGTCGCTTGCTGCTCCGCGTGGCGCACTGTGGACCCTGACTCACACCACAGGGTTGAGGGTAGCATGTGCTGGAGGTTAGGCACTTCTGCTTCTATCTGTCCTGCTATTTTAGTAATGTCCTTGAAAAGGCGCGCTCTGACTTTAGTGCCCTTTAGTGGTAGGGAGTCATTGGGGCGGAGGGTAGTTGCATCGAGGCTCTGAACATGCACTGGGATTAGCGCTTTGTGGCCTTCAATCTCAATGACGTGGCCGTGGTCAGATGTGATGCTGGCGCATGTGCATTGCGGTTTTTGGGCCTCTCGGTCTCCTTTCCTACTCTGTTTTTCAAAAAGACTTCGCACTGTGACTAGGTTGGAGCGTACCACTCGCACGGCCTTGTGTAGCGCTTGTTTCTCCCACGCTGCAATGTTGCATGACTTCACCATTGCGCGTATCACCCTGTGAATTGCTGAATTTTGAATCGGGGTTAGATTGGGTACGGTCACGTGACCAAGGACATACAGCGGGATAGAGAGACGGTTAGCCAGGTCCTGCAGTTCTGATTGTAGAAACTTCACTCGCGGCCAATCGTTGATGCGTCGGGCATCGCGGATACCCTGCAGAGCCGCCAGCACTCTTTGATTAAGCCAACCTCGAGATTTGGATCCCTCACCCTGGGTACTAATTCCCGGCGGGACGTCGTTGCAAGCCCAGCGCCTGAAAATCCACCACCAGTGTCGTTCACGCACACTCGCGTGCCAGTCGTCTTCGACCCATTGCAGTGGAAGAATTCCCCAACTTGAGAGGTCTGTTTTTGCTATGTGCTTGTGTAGTGTGGCACAGTCCACATCAGCCAAGCTGTCTGTCATGTGTTTCCTTAACCGGCTAATCAGGGCCCCTGTGGTGAGGCCGATGTACACCACCTGGAGCCATATATTGTAAACCAGGTAGACTACATTGCGGGGGGGCGTCAGGGATATAAACCAGCGGTGGACATGACTCAATCTCCTGGCCATTGCCAGTGCGGGGTGGGACAGGAAGGGAAGATACCGGTTCCTGGCCTGCATCAGTTCTGCCCACCGCCCCAAATTTTTGTTGTCAAGTGCAGTTTGCATCTGGATCGTGAGTGCCCGCAAAACGAGGGGGGCTTCGGGTATACGTGGTATGGACAGAGAATTGTGCCCCGCCTCTTGGAGAATTAGGTGAATCCTAAGGATCTGTGTTTCATCAACCGATCTCTGTGCCTCTTGACTTCCAAGCAAGTGCCAGACCGTGGAACCTTTGGACCATCCAACGGAGGAGAGGGAGGGGAAGATGGACTGTACAACAGGGACCTCATATGCTGGGGCCCACAGCCATAGGTGTTTCACACAGGAGGGGAGGGAGCAGGGGAAGGCAGGTTGTATGTCCATCCAATTACCTATGGACAGGACAGCTCTGGCCGAGTGAGACAATGGTGTTGACTGTTAACCACATGTGCGGACGGTGCCAGACTGTCACCGCCCCCAGGGTGTGTGCAATACGCCTGTGCAACCACGATGGGATGTACTGTTGCTCTGAGACTGTGGTGGTCACGGGTGGCGGTATCCCTACACACTTTGGGGTTCCTGACATGTTGTCTGTTAATCGGCGGTCTGTGAGATGACGCTCTTCCTCCTGGGAGGTGCAATGGCTGATGGCATTGGTTCTGTGTATGGTATTCGTAGCTGTGTCGCTGGTGTGTGTGATGTCGAGATCAAAGTAGTTCAAGTCGTATATGTCGTCCACGAACTCCGACGTGACGGCGAGTATGTGTTTGGCAAGACCCAATTTCTGTGAAATATACTGCACCGACAGCATGTGGGATATTGCCGCATCGTGGTAAGCTGGAGGTGTGTCGGCGTCATCTGTATCGGCGGTGCAGCGCAGTAGTACAGGTTCGGACTCGGCACCCTCATGTGTTATTGATTTAAATTTCTGAACACGCGTACGGGTGTACGGGCCGCTCGGAGAATCGCGCAGATGCCACTTCTCTTAGTGGGTGACATCACAGCTCTGGCCAGTTCCCCTGCTGTAGCGGCCAACTCTTGTGTGGCATGTTTGCCTGCCCACTGCTGAAGCCGTGAGTCCATGTGGCTCGTCCACACGTCAAGCAGAACATCCAGTGCTTCATCTCCCCACGGGTCGGCGTTCTCAGGAGCCAGACGGAGCCAGGGGGTGTCAGAGGCAGGAGGTGGCATGGAGGCAAATGCTGTTGCCCCGGGCGTCGCTGACGACGAGGAGGAGGCCCCCGCCGTGTCGCTGGGAGGAGGTGACTAGCTAGGCGTGGCAGAGCGGCGTGCTACGTTGCGTTTGGCACTTGCTGCCACTCCCCCATCATCGGAGTCTCGTTCTGATGCTGTGCGTGAAGATCCTGTAGCACGCGCTGGGGCCATCATCGTGTCGGGATCGGTGTTGCTGCGTGTTCCCTCCATCCTGGATACGTACTCATCAAACGCCGATTGTGGCACTGCCTGGCGCGCCTTCTTTTCCGTGTCGTCGTACTTGGTACGCACCCACTCGTCGAATTTGGATTGGCTGACTGCGGAGTGCGCTGCACGCTCGGTATCCGCGTACCGTGAGGCGACGAAAGCATCGAATTTCGTGTGTGTGACGAACTGGGGGAGTTGGGATACGGTTTCGCGTTTCCAATTCTCAACATCTTGGACACGGTGCCGCAAGGCATCGTGGGCAGTGATGTGCTTGTCCTGCCATTTAGCGAGGCCTTGGACATCCGATCGCAGCGCCTGCACTTGGGCATCGAGAACTCCCACTTGGTCTACCGATTTGGATAGGGCATCTACTCGCAATGACAGCTTGTCGATGGCGACTTTGTTGGCATCAGCCTGTTGCGGCGCTCTCCGCATACAAGAAGCAAAATTGTGTCCACGGATGGCGCACCACGTACAGATGCCCTCCATTGCGTCTTTGTCCTCTCCTGTGGGAAAGATGATGGCAGGACTGTCCTTGTGACAGTCCGCCGTGGCATGGGCGTTTTTTACACCACATCGCAGGCACCAGGTCATATTGGCCTGGCGCGGTTGTATTGGAAAGTATGTGGTTCGGAGATTTTTCGCTGTATGTTTATCCGCCAGGTACTTGTCGCAACCTTTCTTCCAGTGCTGTGTTGAACCACAAAGGGTGCACTGTCTATTCTTTAATCGTTCAGCAGCCACAGGGCACTCATCTCCCCAATAATTGGCATCTGCACCAGCAATGAGTTTGCAAGTCCAACATGGCGAGGGGGGCGGGCCTCTCTCTCCCCGCTGGGCGGCATTCCCCTGGGGGGCCTCTGGACATTGTGGTGCCCGATGACCACTTTTGTGACATCTCCCGCAGATGACGACTTGCAGTGAATTGGATGAACTTGACATAGTGTAGAGACAGGGCAGGTACAAGGACAGTCAGACCAGGAACGAAGCGATGGCCGCAATGTTGTTGGTGAACACAACGCAAATACTGCCGAACGGTCACTGGGACGTGCCAACAGCAGATCACACACTTCGTGACAGTGATCAAGAGAACCAAACCCACTGTTGATCGCAGACAGGCAGGCACTGATCAAAACGACTCGTCAGGCCACAATTACAAAATTGTCATGGAGGCTAGGCGCCTTTCTGAAAGGTAATGGGACAGGGCACATTGTTCCTCATCCACTGTTCCCATGGAGTCACTGCAGTGTTCCCAGTCGTCATTACCTTTGGGTCTGAGGAGGGGAGAACATTGTGTACCTTGCAGCATCACTCACATGCTCCTGGATTGACTGTCATGGGAGGGGAAGGAGGCATACAGAGGAGACAGGGGAGACAGGGGAGGTCATGCAGGCCAGATCATGGACCACGTGTAACCGCGCGATCACACACACACACACACACACACACACACACACACACACACACACACACACACACACACACACACACACACAAACACACACACACAGACACACACACACACACACACACACACACGATTGAAGTAGAACGTCCCGAACCAGCCCTAGCACAAACAAGGGATGGACGTGTGATGTATGACACACGGACACACACACGCACGCGCGCGCGCACACACAGACACCCTACCTGACCTCCTCCATGGCATACCAGACACCAGATAAGGAAGCGGACGATGTTGTGCCCCCTTCTTCTGCGAGGGACCTTTGTGCCGTTGTGCACGCGGGTCCTGCGACAGCGAATTCGGAGGGTCGGGGGGAGGGGGTTGGGGGCTGCTGCCAAAGGGAGTGAATGCACCCGTGTTTGGGAAGGGGGTGTCGCACCCGGGGGTTTGTGGCAACAGGCGAGCGAGTGTGTGCGAATGGGATGGGGTAGGCATGCTCGGCAACTGGCTACTTGCGGTGCCGGTGCCACATGCGCTGCATATTGTGTGCAAACAAGTGGATGTGTGTGGTGCGGTGTGATGGGCCTCTGCAAAAACTGCTTTGCTTTGGGGGGCAGTCTGGTGAGGCTGGGCACACCACCAATCCTCACATTGCACAAAATCCACCACATGGGACAGGGCATGCAGCACAGGACACCACACCACACCACACCACACCACACCACACCACACCACACCACACCACACCACACCACACCACACCACACCACACCACAGCACCGCACCGCACCGCACCGCCACCGCCACCGCCACCGCCACCGCCACCACACCACACCACACCACACCACACCACACCACACCACACCACACCACACCACACCCCACCCCACCCCACCCCACCCCACCCCACCCCGGCCCACCCTACCCCACCCCACCCCACCCCACCCCACCCCACCCCACCCCACCCAACCCCACCCCAACCCACCCCACCCCACCCCACCCCACCCCACCCCACCCCACCCCACCCCACCCCTCCCCACCCCACCACACCACACCACACCACCGCACCGCACCGCACCGCACCGCACCGCCACCGCCACCGCCACCGCCACCACACCACACCCCACCCCACCCCACCCCACCCCACCCCACCCCACCCCACCCCACCCCACCCCACCCCACCCCACCCCACCCCACCACACCACACCACACCACACCACACCACACCACACCACACCACACCACACCACACCACACCACACCACACCACATCACACCACACCACACCACACCACACCACACCACACCACACCACACCACACCAAACCACAAGCATCTGCACAGGAACCCGCAGTTGAACAAGCCCTGGCCTTCCTCACATCGCCCCGAACTGCACTTGGTGCCCGTGAATGTTTGTTGTAGTGCCGATTTCCCTGATCAGGGCCCCTGGCAATACGTGCAAATGCTGCTGCGCGTTTTCTATTCACAACCCTCGCGCCCCCGCCCCGACAGGATGGGTCGCATACGCTCGCTGAGGCCTCATAGCCCCCCGGCTGCGTGTAATCCCTATACATCCAGTGATACCAATCCCAGAACTGCGGCTGTGCGGGAGGGACCTACAGAAACGAGGGACACGGTTTGATCCGCACGGCAAACGTGACGCCGCCAGAGACGGCAAATCACGCGTGACCAACACAGGGGGCATGCAAGCGAGCGGGCACAGAGGCGGTGCACGACGCAGAGCGGGCACAGAGGCGGTTCACGGTGGAGGCACAAGGGGCACCGTACCGTCGGCCGCATTGGCCTCGCCCCGCGGCGTGGCTTTGTGATGACCGGAGGTGGGCCTTCCGGGACCTGTACGTCGTGGTGCGAGGGCCGATTCCGCAGGCGGTCCAGGGCCTGATTGCCGGGCAGGTCTGGGTCCAGCACGCCTTTGTAGTTCTGCAGCCACTGCAACAGCACAGAGACACCGGTGCCTAATAGGCGTCTCACCGCCCTGGGCGGTGTGGCACTCCCCACGGGACAGCCTATGTTGTACTGGGGGGGGGGGGGGGCAGGGATGCATTGGAAAGGGGGGGGGTACCCCCCCCCCTCCGGGGCGCCCAGCCTATGCCCAGCCACTGTCCCCCTGACGCCAGCTTCAATGGCATTTGTAACCGACAGTAACCGCCCCTCAACCGCTTCGGCAACCTCCTCCAACCGCCTGTCTAAACGCCTCTGGGGCCTCCTGTGAGGTCCCTTCCCTTCTAATGCATCCCTGGGGGGGGGGGGGGGATGGCGTGTCAAACAAATTTAAATCTACAAAGTCCGGGGCAACAAAACCCGTGCAATTTCTTCTAAATGAGCGAACAAATTACGAATGGTTCCCGCAATTGGTCATGAGATACAGTGGGCGGTTGCTGTTGGTTCCTGGTGGCGTGGTACAAGTGGTCAAGGGCACAGCCTAACGTATGCCCGGGCAACTCCTTAAAAACACCGAACAAATTGCGCACAACAATCCACAGACTTTGTGACGCAGAAATACTACCCTGGACCCCCCCCCCCCCCGATACATTCCCTGCCACTAAGGTCCGGTCACACTGTCCAAGCACTCACAAGGCACACGTAAATCGGAGCAGAGGAAAAGTTTTTGCCTGGTCCCCATGAAGATCCATTTTTTATGCCATTGGGAGTTGGGTGGGGTTGTGCTGCCAAAGTCCGTCAAAGGCCCCACCCTTGGGCAAGGTGGGCCCCTGTTTAGTGAGAAATCTGCGTCTGGATTGTTTCCCTGGGCACGGGGCTGCCGCCGGTTGTGTCTTCTCGGGGGTACACAACGGAAACAACGCCCTTGCGAGTACGACAGGAGGTGTGAAGATGAGGGCCGTGGGGCGGGTGCTGTGGTGTGCTTCGCTGGGACGGACTCTGCATGATGCAGCGCTCGCGCGCACGCACGTACGCAAACACACACACACACACACTCCGTGCGGGTAACCAGGGGCCCAATACCACTGGGCGCACAACGTCAGTGAGGACGAGACGCGCAAGCAGGCAGGACACTGGTCACCAGAACAATATCATCAGGCCATGAACACAAAAAGTAGGCAAGGTCCTTTCTGAACCAGAAGTATGAGTCAGCAGTGTAGCATGTCTCACCGTGGATAGATCACTTCTGTACCTGACCGACTCACTGGCTCCGTCTGCCTAGAGATTGTAAGATCGTGTTGAAGCACGCAGCGCTACTTACATGTCTACTCCGGTCCTAGGGGATCTGTTTCTCGGAAACAGGTGTAACCACCTGCTCACACACACACAATGCCCCAGTGGGGGCAGCTGTGGCCTTCAGGTTGCAGGGTCAGTGCATGCACCGGAAGGAGAGGCCAATCTGAGCACCAGGACCCTGTGACCCTCATTGGGGGATAACTCTAGGGTCAGATACCAGCTGCTATAACTCGGCCCAGCCCAGTGTGCACGTTGTTGCACCACGCGGCGCAAAACGAGATGTGACAGCAGTGTGGCACGGGGAGGTTGGGGAGAATTGAATACAGGTGCTTCACCGTCTGTGAGTGGTCATGGCTGCTGGTTGACAGGGCCCTTGTTATGGCAGAGTGTCCCGCTCTGGCCACCTATTTCTTACTGTACCCACACACACACACACACATTGGGAACCGCAAAAACAAGAGCAAAAGCACAAGAAAAGCGGTTGGATCTCGGGAGCTGCAAAGCGGCCCTAGACGTCTTTCCGTCTGTTGAAGTAGGAGGAAATGCCATTGAGTGCTGACGTGCGAAAGCGCATAGCTGCTCCCTCCTACCCTCCCCAGACCCAAATAAATCCGGGGGAGCCCAAGTGTACGTCCTACCCATGCACTGCAATGAAAAACATTGTTGGGTGCCACCAACCAACTGCACACACACAGAGGTCCACTCAGGACCACAGAGAAAGCTACAGCACACACACACACACACACACACACACACACACACACACACACACACACACACACACACACACTTCGTGCGGGAAACCAGGGACACCACACGTTCGCACAACGTCAATGAAGACGAAAACAAGCGCGAGGGCAGAGCACTGGTCACCAATACAATTTCATCAGGCCATAAACAAAAAGTTTGGCAAGGTCCTTTCTGAAATTGGGAGTGACATGATGTGGCAACACTGCAAACACACACACACACACACACACACCACGCACTCACGCATGGATGCCGCACGGATGCCCGCATGCACACGTGCACGTGCACGCGCACACTCACACCTTCGTCTGGGCATGCCTTGAGTGCAGCTTCATCTGCTCCTTTGCGCTCTGGGCCATCCTGCGCCACACCACAGCACAGGGAACACACGAGACATTGTGTGGGGGCCGTTGCGCCTGCTCCTGCGTCCAGGCAAGCGCCCGGACAGGCACTGGGGTGTGCACCATTCACTGAGGCCGTTGAAGGCGGCCACGGTCGCATATTATGGGGCGCCGAGGTCCTCAGCCGTTAGCCCGCCCGTGTCCGGTACGCGACCCCCCCTACCCTTGTCACCGTGGCCAGAGGCCAAGCCCTTATGATTGGCCCCATTGCACCAACCAGGGCCTATCTTAGGCCCTCTTATGACAACCAGTGCCCATGCTCCCCCGATTGCAGCGGCCAGGGCCGATTGGTTGGCCCTCCTGCAGCGTCGGGTGCTCCCTATGGCAGCGTCGAGTGCCCATCACTGGCCGGGCCGCAGCGACGTGCCGGTCCCGGGATCATCACCGCCAAAGCTGCCTCACAGACTACCTCATGTTTGGGCGCGAGGGCGGGGGGAGGGGAACAGGGAACAATCTGCAGCAGCTTCTTCAACACAACCAAATCTGCACCGATCCTTACAAAAGGGTGAACACACTACGTACAATAGCCAAAGACTGCCCATGGGAAACGAGGATCTGCTTGAATGGCTGGCAGCTGTCCACAACACCCCACAAGTGACGCCAACACCGGCGTGTGGCATTCCCGATGGCGGGGGAGGGGGGCCGGATCTGCTGCGAGAGACCCGGACGCTGCCCTGAGCGCCCTTGGCCTCTTCTCACTGGCACACACCTCTGGGCCCGTTCCACAATGCAATTGATTAGGGCCTCTTGCTGCGCTTGCTTCTGCTGCGCACACAGCGCATTGGAGTCCTCGGACACCTGCGGGGGCCGAAGGAAACGCCGTTGGGGTGCGGTGGTGTACACCCGGTGTCCAGTGCTGTTGGGGGTGCGGGGGCGATGCAGCGTGAAGGCTGGTGGGGGGCCAGGTATTGCACTCACTGTGCAGTGTGGTGGGGAGGGGGCAGGGGATTGCTTTGTGACACGAGGGATGGAATACCGGGGGGGGGGGGGGGCAGTTGGCCTTCCCGGAGTTTTGGCTGCCCCCCCCCCCCCCAGCCCCCCACCCATATACCCCTGGGGGGGGGGGGTTCCCCGGAGCTTGGTCTACCATCAGCCAGCCTGTAGACCAAAAGACACCCGGAATGAATGAAGGTCCTTGAGCTGTAGTATGGAGGAGGGACACCAAGCCACACGCACCCACCCCAAAAGAGCTGAGAACCCCCCCAGGGCCTGCACTTCTCCCAAAATCGGTGGCATATTGATGGGCGGTATCCTTTTTCACACCCCATGTCTCGGATGACATGAACTTCATGACTTGTACGTCGGACACCTGGACCCTACTTAAGGCTGCACACAGCGCAACAATGACTTTCTTGGCCAACCAAGACCTTGAAGCCTTCTTCGTACTGCTAGCAGTAGAACTCACCATGCATGCTCCAGAATCTTTGTCCCTTATTAGCCCCCCCCCCTTAATAGGCCCAACCTTATTAGCCCCCCCCCCCCTCATTTGGCCCCCCCTTAATAACCCCCCCCCCCCCTTTATAGGCCCCAACTTAATAGGCCCCCCTTTAATAGGCCCGCCGTAATAGGGAAATCAGACGGCCCCACCCACCCACCCTCAGAACCCCCACCCCCCAGTATCCCCCAGTATAGTATCGACCGGCCACTCAGCAATTCCCCGGGCAGGGATGTGGGGTGTTCTGTAACATTCAGCATCCTATGGTAAGACAGTACTGGGAGCTGTGCGTGCGTGTGTGCGTGCGTGCGTGCGTGCGTGCGTGCGTGCGTGTGTGCCAAGGCTTCAATTCCAGTCATGCTCAAACTACGAGGTTCAACATTCCTACGTTTCCTACGGCTTCTGCAAACCATCAGATGCCTGTTCCATGCCCTGCAGGCGGGCGGCCCATAGGGCCATGCTCTACTGCATATGCACACGCCGCCCGCAACAAACCACGGCTCCTGCCCTCTGTCCCCTGCCGCACCAAGACGCACATTGAATGCGTCTGTGCCCCACCGCTCCCCACCGCTCCTGTGCGTGCGTGCGTGCGTGTGTGTGTGTGTGTGTGTGTGTATGTGTGTGTGTGTGTGTGTGTGTGTGTGTGTGTGTGTGTGTGTGTGGGTGGGTGGGTGGGTGTGTCCCCCACTGCCGCCCAGGGGCGCGTGACCTCACCGTGGTGTGGGGGTGAAACCAGGGGGGGTCCCCCCTGGGCTAACACGCAATCTGGGGGGTGACCTGGTCCAGCCACGGCGGCCAGGGCACGGGATTGCGCGCCCCACCCCTCGCCGGCCACCGTGGGAGAGCCACGATGGCACAGGGCTGGCTCCACCGGGGGGTGGCGGTATGCAGGTGTCACCCGGGTCCCCCTGTGACCCAGCCCTCTCCAGGGCTCGTGTGCGCTCCCCTACCCCAACCCACTGCACCTTGTGTTCTGCACAGGTACATCATGGGGTGGGGATCTCGTCCTATCCGACGGGACCGGAGCTGGGAGGCTGGGAGGCGGAGGAATAAAGGGGAGACAGCGCCGGGGCGGAGGTAAGGGCCAGCGCCTGCCGCTACGGTGCTCACTGCGCCGGGGTAATGGCACCTGCCTGCAGCCTCGACGTCTGGCTCCCCAGGCAGTGCAGTGAAACAAGGGGAGGCCCCCCGTCCCTGGTCCTCCGCCCATGCAGGGGGGGAGCGGCCTGCCTTGGCGACACAGTACTGAAATAAGGGGTGGCCCCCCCGTCCCTTGTGGATCCCGGGTGAGAGACGATAATGAAATAAGGGGTGGCCCCCCCAGAGACTGACAGGGGGAGCGCCAGCCCCCCAGGAGCCCCTGTCGAGGCCCCCGCCGCTGAGGCGAGGGGGCCTCTTTCGTTTTGGGACCATCGAGGCCCCCGCCGCTGAGGCGAGGGGGCCTCTTTGGCTTTGGGACCACCGAGGCCCCCGCCGCTGAGGCGAGGGGGCCTCCTGGGCTTTGGGACCACCGAGGCCCCCGCCGCTGAGGCGAGGGGGCCTCCTTCGCTTTGGGACCACCGAGGCCCCCGCCGCTGAGGTGAGGGGGCCTCCTTCTCTTCGGGACCACCGAGGCCCCCGCCGCTGGGGCGAGGGGGCCTCCTTGGCTTTGGGACCACCGAGGCCCCCTCCGCTGAGGCGAGGGGGCCTCTTGCGCTTTCGGACACCGAGGCCCCCGCCGCTGAGGCGAAGGGGCCTCCTGCGCTGTGGGATCACCAAGGCCCCCGCCGCTGAGGCGAAGGGGCCTCTTTCGCTTTGGGACCACCAAGGCCCCCGCCGCTGAGGCGAGGGGGCCTCCTTCGCTTTGGATTCGCCGAGGCGGCGGTTTGCGTGTCCCCTCGGCAGACGTGCGGCACTGCGGATTGGGGGGACACGACCGGAGGGTTAGAGGATGGCCCCGCGCACGGGCACCTTCGGCAGAAGTGCCGCGCGTTGGGGGAGGGGGGGGGGGGCAGGCCACGGACCAAGCCCCCGTGTTCCGCCGGCCAAACGCCGCCCTGTCGGTAGTACCTGGCGGCTAAGGGCCCACACCCGTGAGACTGCGTCCCCCTTCCCTTGGGGGGGTGGTGGACCGTGCCGGAAGTGGAGCCGGCGCTCCGCCTCGCCCCCCTTTCCGTGCCCCTGGGAGGGGATCCGGCTACGTGTAGGGCGGGTGCATGCACGTAGCGCGGGCCAGGGGACAAGGGGAGGAGACGAAGAGGAGAGCCGCCGCCATGATGCTTAGCCGGACGGGTTGGGGTGAAACCTCCCTCCCGGTCGCTTTCCAGACCGTGGAGGGCCGGCGGGCACCATGGGGATGTGCCGCGGGGGCGCCCTACCGGGGGACCGCATCTCCTCCTCCTCCTGTGTGTGTGTGTGTGTGTGTGTGTGTGTGTGTGGGTGTGTGTGTGTGGGTGTGTGTGTGTGTGTGTGTGTGTGGGTGTGGATGTGGATGTGTGGGTGAGTGGGTGTGTGGGTGTGTGGGTGTTTGGGTGGGTGGGTGGGTGAGTGGGTGGGTGGGTGGGTTTGTATTCCTGTGTGTGCATGTGTGTGTTTGTCTGTGTGTATGCACACGTTTGCGTGGGTGGGGGGGGGGTTGGGGGGGGGGGGGTGCCAGGACAAATTCAAATCACGCGACGTTCACCTCCTGAGGCCCTACAATTGCCGCGCAAACCATGTTCTGAGATCGCGAGCGCATCGTCGGCTGTTGGCTGCCATGGCCATGAGCAATCCTGGTCTTGCGTGCACCACGCGTGTGTGTGTGCGGGGGGGGGGGGGGGGAGAGAACAATATTAAAGAGGGAGGCCTGCATGGGTGCGGGGGGGGGGGGTGGCAGATGATCATGCTGAGGCCCGCCGTGCAGACCCTCCAGCCCACGGGAGGGCACGTCCCCAAGGGGTTTCAACTTCGTGTAGGGGGCGGGGGTCGACAGCCTCTGGCTAGGCCCCCCCCCCAAAAAAAGGGGGCTCAATTGACAGGCCCCCCCCAGAGTCCTACCGAGGCTGATCCGGACCCGAAATTCAGCAGAAAATGAAAATGGACTCCTTGGAATCAGCGCGTCGAGGGGGTTTAGCAAAGTCATCATTTGCCCTGCATTCGGTGGACACCAATTGACCGTTTTCAATGCTCCAAAAAATTTTAGGCACGTCCGGCGCCAGAGTTCGTAATAACTGATTAATGGTCCTGTCAATTGAGGCTTTTTCCTGAACACCCCCTCCCCCATTTTGGGGGGCTCTATTGAACTCCCCGAAGACCTGACTTCCCAAGGGGAGGGAATGTGGGGAGAGTGCGCGGGCGACCGGGGCTCGCCACTGCGGACAAGCCTTTGATGTGCGTGACCGTCGCCAAGCCCCACTGTATTCGCTGGTCCATCGCCCGGTTTGCCTCCCGGGCCCCAGACGGGCATGGGGGGGTACCTTGGCCTTGCCTCGCAGTCTGCCCAACTTCGGTTTGGTCTTGCGTTTCTTGGACTTCTCCTTCTTCTCCAGCTCCGCCTCCCGGTGGTGCTCCGGCGCCGCCTCGTCGCCGTCCGCGTGGGCGCCGTCAAAGCTTGCGGTGCGGATGGTGGTGCTGCGGCTGCTGTTGTGGCCGTCGTCGCCCCTGAAGGCCTGGAGTGTGATGGAGAGATGCTGCGGAATGCCCCCCCCCCCCCCCCCACACACACACACTATTGCGAGACAAACGGGCAACAACTCAGTTTCCGAGTGTCAGAATCCTCGTCAGTTGGACATCAAACAAGACAGAGCATGTCCGATGCCAATAGGCGCCTTTCTGCAGTACAGGGCGAGAGGAAGAGGCACATCCTGCACCCGTTCACGACCGTCTCCAGCCCTCGGCAGCCGCGCAGAGCGCTAAGCCAAGGGCCTGTGAAGGACAGACACAGATGGCATTTAAGTTCAATACTGGGGAATGTTTCAGAGCCCTCACCTCAGCCCCCCCACACACACACCCGAGGGATGGATTAGAAGAGAGGAAGGGGGGGGGGGGGGTCTGGGACCCAAAAGATTGTGTACCAAAAATGGCCCAATCAGATTTTCCGAATGAAGTTTCGTTTTTTCGCAGGATGGCGGTCACTTTGGTCTGGGGGGGTCCAGGGGGATACCTTTTCCAAAGAATGAGAGGAGAATAATGGGAACATCGCACACAAGGCAGACTAAACCATGGCAGGCCAAGGCCCACGTGACCCTACACACATATCAATTGTGTTGTTGACCACAAAGGGGGGGGGTCCGGGGGGGGGGGGGTTTACCCCCCCCTCCTCCTCCGGTGTACGGCCGTTCTAATACATCACTGGGGAGGGGGGGGGGGGGGTTGGGACCCAAAAATGTGCGCACCAAAAACGGCCCAACAAGATTTTCCCGATGGGAAATGTCGTCTTTTCCCACGATGGTCGCTTTGGTCTGTAGGGGGGGGCGAGGGGGGGCTTCCTCCTCCTGCGGTGTCCGGCCATTCTGACCCCTTCCCTGCGCCCACCCCCTGTGCGGCCGTGTGCCTTGATGTCGGGCCCCAACAGCATTGCCCATTGGGGGGGGGGGGTGCTGTGAGGAAAGGATGCCCTGTGATGGGCTTGTGACGGGTGTGTGCCATTTGTGATGGATTTGTGTGGGCCGGGGGGGGGGGGGGGCTGGTGGGCACGGCGGGCGGGCGAGAGGGTGGGACGGCCGCTGAGAGCCCTGGGCTCGGGGCTTTCAGACCACCGCCGACCCTGTCCGAGACAGGCACAGTGAGGCCCATGACACACCCACGTCGGTTCAGGGGGGCTCAGTCACCGTTCCCCGTTGGGGGGGGGGGGGGCTCGGGCACAATCGTGGTCTGTAACGGATACTAGATGCCCCCGCCTCGGCACTTCCAGGGGGGGGCGAGGTTTGTTTTGTGTGTGGGGGGGGGGGGGGGCATTGCATGATAGGACGCGGTATGTGTGCCTTTTGCTTCGAAGTGGCATAGAATCATGCCGCTTTG
>OZ038400.1:858877-1020492 GCA_964036045.1 Eutreptiella sp. 'Long Island Sound 2002' | reverse complement strand
GAGTGAGTGCCAGGGAGGGGGGGAGGGGGGGGGGGGGGGCAAACCCTAATGGACTTGAGCTCAGCACAAGCGTAGGTGGAGCCTCTGGTAGACCTCCCCTGTTTAACGCAGCCCCCTCCCAAGGGCTGCTCAAAGGCACGATACTTCAAAAGGGAGCGGGAAGGAGCGACGGTGCGCATTGCGGTGCGTGCGTGACCAGCGCCCTGTCGCAGCCGCACTGTCGGAGCGAGACCCCGCTGCATGTCCGCGTTTCGGCCGGTCTCTCCGCATGCCTACGGCACGGGAGCAACAGGGCGTTGCGCCGCGGGGGTGTGTTTGGGCCTCAAATGGTCCGGTTGCACTGTCCGCATTAGGCTCTGGCTGCGCCTGCCCCACGGCTGTCATTGCCCTCTGTCCATCGTGTCAGCGTCCCGCGCTTCTCCAGGCGCCTTTGGATCGTGCACCCCTGCCCTGGCCCCACGCTGTTCTCTGGCCCTCTGGACTCTATAGGGCGATGCGTACATCCGGGTCAGCGGTCATTCCCCCCCGGAGGTGCCGTAGCCGGCCCCATTCGGCCCCTCGTGGTTGGGCAGGGCTGGGGCCGTAGGTTGAAGGCAGGTCGGCCGGTCCTTCTGCACGCCCACGGCACGGGAGCACAAGGGTGGTGCGCCACGGGGGGGTGTTTGGGCCTCAATATGGTCCGGTTGCAGTGTCCGCATTAGGCTCTGGCCGCGCCTGCCCCGCGACTGTCATCGCCTTCTGTCCATCTTGCCAACTCGTGGCGCGTCCGTTGAGTGTCCGGCGAACTGGTGTTCATCCCTTGCCTACCTCCGCTGGCCACATTAGCTGTCCGGGCTCTACTGGGTTAGGCGTACATGCAGGTCAGGGCTCCCTCCCCGTGTGTTTGGGAGGGGGGGGGGGGGCTAATGGGGGGGGGGGGGGGGGCAAGGCCGGATTCCTGTGCAGTGCAGGCGTCAGGTGCCGGAAGGCTGAGCCATGCGAACTCAGAGGAACTGAGGAAAGAAGAGACCAAGACGGCACGACGGAAGGAGCGAGGGCCAGCGCAATGACCTTTTTCCTAGGGGACCTGTCCTTGTCCTTGCGCCCCTTGTCGTGATGCGCGCGCTTGTCCGGATGCGTCAACATGGACTGGTCGTTCTGCGCGGGAATGTACTCTGTGGCCGCCTGCAGACCCAGCGAGAGGTGCTGCTGCAACGACGACCAGCACTGGTGCGCCTTGGTGTTGAGGGCAGTGACGAGCAAAAGGGGGGCAATACAGGGGCATTCAGGTAGCGTTGAGGGGGCAGTGAGGGGGCAGTGAGGGGGCATTGAGAAGGCATTGAGAAGGCGTTGAGAAGGCGTTGGGAAGGCATTAAGGGGGCATTGAGAAGGCATTGAGGGGGCATTGAGAAGGCATTGAGGGGGCATTGATTGGGCATTGAGAAGGCGTTAAGAAGGCATTGGGAAGGGCATTGGGAAGGCAGTGAGGGGGCATTGAGAAGGCGTTGAGGTGGCATTGAGGGGGCATTGAGGGGGCATTGAAGGGACATTGAAGGGACATTGAGGGGGCATTGAGAAGGCATTGGGAAGGCATTGGGAAGGCATTGGGAAGGCATTGGGAAGGCATTGGGAAGGCATTGGGAAGGCAGTGAGGGGGCATTGAGGGGGCATTGCGAAGGCGTTGAGGGGTCCTTGAGGAGGGATGGAGGAAGCACTGAGGAGGACTTGAGGAAAGGGGCTGGGGCATGGCCAGGCTCAGTGTCATTACCGGGTGTATGCATCAGGACAGCAGGCAAGGGACCACTGGCTGGGGCATCAGGATCACGGGGACAGGGGCAGGGGGGCAGGGGATGAGCAGGGGCAGCGGCAGCAGCAGAAGCCGAGAAGGCAGGCAAAGGAGGGCGGCAGTGGCAAAGGCAGGGGCTGCGGGAATGACATGAGCCTACCATTGCCTTCAATGGTAGGCCCTCAATGGTAGAGGTGATAAGAGTACGAGAGGCACCGCCAGGAGGATGCAGCAGGGGACAACTTTGTATGAAGTCAGTTTGTTGTCTTGATCACTTTGTTCTTCTTCTTCGACCAATTCAAACGCGCTCTTGAAATCTGGATATTGAAGTACAACTTTTTCCGCCTGAAAGGAGGGGGAGAGTTCTGTGCAGTGTAAGGGCTGTGTGTCAGGGCGAGGGTGTCATGCGGGCGAAATGCTCAACGCGGCGGAGTGTTCGTGGGGCATAGTGTCCAGGTGGCATGGTGCTGAAGGAGGCGTGGGACATCCGGGCATAGTTCTCACGAGACACTCGGGTCAGGGGACACGCTGCTTCGTAGAGCCTCCCAACTTCATACATTTGCCTCCCAAACGTCGTCTTCAGGTGACCAAGTCGTTTGAAGAGACAGAGTCGTGGAGCGGAGAAAACAGGCGCATTGTTCAGGCCGAGGGCCTTGTACGGTTGGCCACATAGAGCAGTGTGTGCTGTGGTTAAGAAGCCATGAACACAATGCCATGGGAAGACTGCACGCTCTGAACACGGCCCCCCGGAACGTTGTGTCGCCCAATCCGTATGAGCCGAGGAGACTGTGCCTTTGGATCACTGCCAACACACACACACACACACACACACACACACACACGATGAGAACCACGAAAACAAGAACAGAGCAAGAAAAGCGGTGAAAGAAAACTCCCCAGGAGCTGCAGGGCAGCCCTAGACGTGTTTCGGTCTGTTGATCGAGAAAGCAATGGGCAGCTCTGGTCTGTGGGTGCGGCGTGATACAGTTCATACCCTGTGCCTTCACACACGCACACTACGTGACGGAGACCAAGAGCACCAACCCACTGAGGATCGCAGACGTGCACTTGAGCCAAACAACTCGTCAGGTCACACACACACACACACACACACACACACACCACCGCAACAGGACGCAGATTCTGGGGACAAATACCTCCGGATCTTTGCCAACAGCAAATGGTTTCTTGTCCTTTGTGGCGGTGGAGACCAAAGGCTCAATATCCAAATCGAAGCTCTTGAAGTGCTCGTAGAGTTTCTGTGGCGTGGCAAAGAACAGCGGGGGTTCGGGCCGGGGGCACATGGCAATGGATGGCGGGGTGGGGGCATGGAACGGTGTTGGAAGGCACAACTGTTTTGCAAAAAAAGCAATCGGCGCCCCTCCCCCCCGCCCGTTGTCCTGGCCCAGCTCCCCATGGGACAAACACAAGCAGTCGGCACAACTCAGCACTGGCCCATCAATGAATTCTGAACACACTGCATGAGGACTTGCGCTGGACCCGTTTCTGCCGAGGCAAAACTGAACTTTATTGCTAAACGTTAGATCTTATGTATGCAGGCAAACGCATTGTCCTTGAGGTGACGGGCGCACAGGCCAGCCGCAGTGGGCCACGGCACGCCTCAAGAATGCTGCCGCCATCTCCCAACACACTCAGGCACAGCGGACTGCTGGTCCCGGTCCCCTTTGGCAGAGGCACCGGGCCTCGCAGCCCAGCGCAGCCCCAGTGCGGGTGGTTTTTGGATTCTCAGCACGTATGTGCCCCACGTAAGGACCCCCAGGGGGCGTTTTCGCACAGCGCGCGCACAGCGCCAATTATTATGGTGATTATCCAGGTAACAACCCTGAAAACCACCCTGCGGAATCATGCACAATCAATTCAAAACTCAAAAATTCAAACATCTGATGCTTGCCATGGGTCCCAGGGACCTAAATTCTGCCCCCTATAGCCCCGTCCACTGCAGCAGCCATTCAATGACGTCCTTTCAATCTTCTGAACTTACTGAACTCCCGGTGGTGGAGAACAGCCAACTTTTCGCACAGCGCACGGTATGCCCCCCCAGGGGGATGGACCCCCGTTGACTCCCCCACATTCCCCCGGGGCAAATGCACACCACGCAGACGGATGGCATAGAAATGGTCATCTCATGTGTTTTTTGTTGCATCCACCAGTCCTGAGTTCGGCCCCTTGTCAGGGGATGGAATCGTGGCAAAGCCACGGTCCATACTTGCTGGTCTGCGCAGGGGCTAGCTCAAGCACCCGGAACGCCCACCAGAGGTATGGACGACCAGGGTGACCCCCATTCACTCACGCACAACCCCCGAGGCACCGAGTGCACGCCAAGCATACAGAGGGCATACGAATGGGCATCAAACAGTGTTCCCATCGCACAAAAATTCAGCAAATGAAGCCAACTGTGTGGCCTGCCACGCTGAAGCGTGGAAGGCATGATGTTTCACCTCCCTCCATTACAGGCGCTCCTGGTGATGACAAAGTGGTCTCGCCAGGAGCTGCCCCCACACCAGCCAAAGAAGAGCCACAGCTGGTGATGGGGTGGATGTGCACCACCACGAGTGCAAGGTCGATGTAGAGCTGGGCTCATGACACTTCTCATGCTAAGTGCAGGCATCCTCTGTTGTGGGTACCCTGTCAATGGCATGTGACGTATACCAAACGGCTGGTCTCACTTCCAATGCACCCTCGGGAGGAGGCATATAGCGTCTTGAGTCTAGCTTGAACCGTGTGGGTGCTTGTACTGTGTCCTCTGTGTACAGCCTTGTGCATAGCTCTTCTTCTTTTTTTTTTTGCTCAGACTCACGTGTGCCTCCTAAGTGCTCGGTCAGACGGACCGGGTCATGCTAACAGCCTAAGTACAACGTATTTGTCCTGTGCGAACCACAGTTCACCCCCACTTGTAGCGGTGAGACGCACATTTGAACTCTGGGTTCCTGTCACCCGAGTATGCAGCTATATGTTGCCGCCGCGCCCTGGGGGCTTGTGCAAATGTCGAAAAGGTAGTCAATCTACATTCAGTCTGTAGTGTCCTGTCTGTCGTGATTTTGGATTCAGCCCCCGAAGGCGTGGACACAGCTCTCCTCACCGGTGGGGAGTCCATTATAGGGTTGATCTAGGGTCCTGGAGACCACCACCACTGGTTAGGGAGTCCATATACTTTTTCCTTATCAAATTGGCTAAGTGAGTGGCATTGGCGTAGCACAACATCCCGCTTGTGGAGGGGGCGCCGATCTCGTTTACCTTGGCCAAGGCCCACCGACTCAATTTGGTAGACAACAGCACAGTAGATTGTAGCACGTGTCATCTTCGTTCCGCCCTTTTTGGCTCGAAAATCAATAATAATGGCTAGGGTTGGGCACCAAAGCAATAGTGAACGAGAAGCATCCACACTAAAGAGAAAGTTCTGTTGGGTACCCTCATGGACATGCCTTTTTTCTGCAGAACGGGGGATTCCTACTTGTGGGCCTGGCTCTTTTTGTGCCTCGTGATAGGTTCCAACGGTTGGTCCAAATTCCAAAACGTCCTGTTTGCATTCCCAGAAAACTTGAACGGAGTGTGTCACTCAACGGCGCCATTCTGTTGGAAGTCGTGCTGTGTACTCACGCGTGGAGTTGACCTTGTGCATAGCTCTTTTGTCCTATGAGCAGTTCATGCCCATATTTTTGTCCCCCCCCCCCCCGTGCCTAGGAACCAGCAATGTTTGACCGCGGAACCGGGGGCGGTTCTTGCGCACGCTTTCCCCCCCAAATTCGACCGCGGAAGCAGGGGTTGGTTCTTGCGCATGCCCGTGGGCAGCCCCGTACCGCGGAAACAGGGTGCGCCGGGGCATGCGTGCCCTCTCCTTTCCCACAGTTAACCACATTGACAAATGAACACCAAAGGAGTGAAGCAGCACCTGTTTAACTAAGAAAGGATGGTTCGCCAAAAATGAGAGAATAAAATTTGCAAAGAGGTGCTATCAGTGGCCCCCTGTGTTTAACTGACTTTTGTTTGTTTCCTTGTCAGGGGCTGGTTGCTTCGGGGAAGGGGTCCAGAGCACGGGGGAGGGGTTTAAGGGGTATATGCGCCTGTGACTGACTGATAGGGCCCCCCCTGATGGGGGGACCCGTAGCAACACACATGAAATGTTGTCCTGCACACCTGAATAGCTGTCCTGCATCCACCAGAACCATGAAAAACCCAACACCGTGGGGAAAAAAAATGGTGTGAGAATTCGACTGCAGAACCAGGGGGCGGTTCTTGCGCAAGGCGGTTCCTAGGCACGGGGGGGGGGGGGGTTACAAACTGCTTCTACTTGACCACGTTCACATTGTGTTTGCGCACACTAGCATGTTCATATCCAACTCTTGCATTCATATCCACTGTTCCGTGTTTAAATTGGTCTTCCCTCCTATGGGCTCACATACAGTGCATCTATCCTAGCCCCCTGCGGCTCCTAGCCCCTATGCCTGCACGCGCCACGCAGTAACACAACAGACAGCTTCAGGCAAAACAATGAAGTGTCGCGTGACCATATACCGGCCCACGTCAATTGCTATTAATATCTTTGCATGAGACTCCAGCCTTCACTGCCTTCAGTCCACACTGCCATTTGTCCTTTGTTCCTTGAAGGAGGGCACTTCTGAGTGTGTTGTTGTCCCTTTCCCGCGCTTCGCTGGAAAGCGAACGTGTGTGTTATCTCTGGAGGGGGGTGCGGGGTGCCATAAGGGCTATACAGGCCACATGAGCTGAGTAAGTGTGCCAGTTGGTACTTCCGGGTGTACACACCGGTGGACCTTTCAGTAGGAAAGTGTCCACATTGCTTGTCCCAGGCCATGAGGGGGAAAACATATTTTTGGTGGGCGGGAGCGGGACAGTTGTCCCCCTGCTCACAAGTGCTGCTTCTGCCCCCCTGTGTGACATTCCGTCTGGTTGTTGCTCCTTTACGGGGCCCTGGACACTCACCCGTTCTTCCCTTCGCATGTTGCGTCGGGTTGCTGCGTTCTGTCGGCCGCTGCAGCCGGTGCTCTTGCTGGTGTTGTTTCCGCGTTCGTGGAGCCCAGTATTTGGTGTGTTGGGACTGTGCTGAATGTGGCATGGTGTGCCGTTTGCGCGTCAGCGGCGCCCAATAATTGGCGTATTGAGGATGTGCTGGTTGTTGCCGGGTTCGTTTGACTGTTTTTGCTGTCCACGCGCCTCTGTCCACAGGCCGTCCATAGCCTGCCTCGCTGTGTTTCTGTGTGTGTGAGGCCCAGGTGCCTTGTTCCTCCACGCGCTGTCCCGCCCGTCCACCATGTGTCCTTTTCCCCCTCACGGCTGGTCTGCCCCTGATGCCCCCCCCCCGCCGCCAATCTGGGCGTCGGCAATGCTTTGCATTCAGTCGTTCCCATGACAGTGAAGTGTGGAGGGTGTTGAACCCCGCTCTGTAGAGGGGGAGGGCCTGAGTAGTGATGGGGCTGCATTCCAGACTCATTTCCTGGTCCCCTGTGCCTAGACCTGCCAGTGTGCCTGGTAGTGCACGCGCCTCCCCGAAGACCATCAACGGCACAGGCACAAGGCGCGAGTGGCAAGTAGACACAAGGCACAGCCACGACACATTCGTGCGACACTGTGCCCGTGTTGCTCTATCGACGGTGGCGCAGTGGAGCCTACGCTCTAATGATGGGGCCCGAGCCTGGCCGCCCCAGCACAAGGCTGCAGCAAGAGCCATGGACACGCGGCCGGAGGGTTAGCAAAGGGGCGTACGAGGCCCCGTGTGCTGTACAATGCAGTGAGCCCCGGACCCAAGGGACCGGAATGGGAAAACAGAATCACCCCCGCCCCCCCTCCCCCCTCACACACAGTACCTGTGTGCGTCCGAAGGCAGAGGAAAACGACGGTCACACAGGGTCGACGTGCAAAGGCAAAGGCCGGGCTTACGTGCAACCCGCGGTCAAGCCGTTCTTGGGGGGGGGGGGGGGGTCCGGCCTCGGGACCACAACATTCGCTGGCGATGAACTCCCAATGAACAGAAGTAGAGCTGTAGTCTTCAATGTCGTGTTGTGAAGAACAGCAACAGCAAACGCGGCGCGGTAGACAGGGGTCGGACGGGGCTGCCGTGCTCACACAAGGCTAGGCTTGCGCAAACGGGGGGGGGGGGGTGTTTGAGGTGTGCGCATCCAACCGCAGTTTGAGAGGGCGGCGGTGGCCCTGGTAGTGCCGGATGGCGGGGGTGGAAAGAGGGGGTCTGCGGAGGTGAGCAGCCACGATCCCACAAACATCTATGCCCCAGCCAAACCCAGGCAGACTGGGCGAGCGTGGCGTTGGCGCACGGTGCGCAGTTTCCAGGGCAGGAGTGGGGGCTTTTAGGCAATAGTCATGCCTCTCCAGACAACACTACACCCCCACAATGTGCAACACCGCGCTTCAGCTACCCCCACCCCCCAAGCCACCCAAGGCCCCAGGCCGCACGGTGACACGAAGGGTCCGAGTGGGGGCTACTCGGCAGTACTGTCCCGCTTGGGGCTGTGCAGACTGCGCAGTACCCCCCATCACAGGCACCGCACCAGGAGGCAAGCACGAAGGCACGGGGTCAGGGGTGTTCCAAGGGCACGACAGCGTGCGGTACACGCGGGGCCAGCGGTGAAGGCGGCCTCGGGTGGTCGGGTGCCAGTGTTCTGCTTTGGGGCTTCTCCAGGGGGGGATTGGGTTCTGGGGCAGTTCCTCGGAGCATGCGCCGGGTCACCGCCCCCCCCGCCCCCCAAGTGTGGGCAGCAGTTCTCACGAAAGGAATGAAGGCAACGGATGCTGCAGAAGCTCCGGGGGGAGAGGGGCAGCGTTTTCCTAAAGGGGGTGGGGAGGGGGGGGTGTGACCTAATTAAAAAACAGACAAATGCAAACCAGAGGTAATGGTGGGGGGGGGGGGGGGGGCAGGGCTTCTTTTGAGCAGGGGGGGGAGGGGGGGAGGGGGTTTTGGACCCAAAACTTGGTGTACCAAAAATGGCCTGACCAGATTTTGCCTATTGTAAATTTCGTTTTTTCCCGCGATGGTCACTTTGGTCTGGGGAGGGGGGGAGGGGGTTTTGGGGGAGGGGTCCCCCCCCTTTGTTTTTAATTATTCTAAAGAAGCCCTGGGGGGGGGGGGGCTGCGGGGGGACCCCCCCCCAGAGACCCCGAGGTATTTGAGGCGCCCCCTCAACACAGCAAAACAGAGTAAAGACGGACCATGAAAGGGGCGCCCCGTTTGCCCCGCCCCCCCTCCTCCTTCTGCGGCGCGAGAACGGGGCCGGCGTGCGACAACCCCCCGGGCCCCGTGCCCAGACAAGGCCCTGCGGCTCGGGGCAGGACGGCCCCCCCTCCCCTTCGCATCGCGCAGACCTCCGGGGGCGGAGCGGGCGTGCGATGCCGCCCCCCGGGCCTGACCCGGCCCCCCGGCCCCTGCGGGTCATGTGGCCGTCTGGACCCCCCGCGAGCGAGGGCGGACGGACCGCAGTCGTGTGGGGGCCAGGGCCGTGGGTGTGGGCAATGGGGTAGAGGGGGCCCGGCACTGGTCTCCGAATGGAAGGGGCAAAGGGGGGGGGCAGTCATCCACATGTACCGCCCTCCGGGGGGCGACGGTGGATGGGGCTGAGACCCCCCGGCCGCGGCCGCACTAGAGCAGAGGGGGTCGGGGGGGGGGAGGGGGGGAACCTCCTCCTTTGCCAACTGAAGTGCGACAATTTTGGGCGCCAAAAGGGCGCCGAAACTTTTTTTTTGTCGAAATAGTCCGCGAAACCCATAAAACAGTGGCGCCGAAGGCACTAGAGACAAAATGTTTCAGACGACTTGGAAGTGGGGGAGCGGGGGGGGGGGGGGTCCTCCTCCAAAAAAAAAATCAATGGGTGCCTGCCCCCAGCAATGCGGGCACTCCATCGAAGGATGCAAGGGGGGGCTGGGGGGCATTCCGTGGGGCATTGGGACTGATGCCACAGTGTGGTCCCATTTCAGTGTGGCCCCGCTGGCGGGGCTGACGGGGCTCAAAGGACCCCCTCCCCCCCCACTTGTGCAGAGAACAGGCAAAGGCCCAAAAGGTGCGGAGACCACACCCCATGACCGTTGGCGTGTTGCTGTTCGTGGCGCATCCGTTGCCGCCCCATCGCGCACCGCCATCACATCGCATGCCGCATCACGGGGGGCCCGCCCGCACGCGCTCCTCCCGCAACAGGACCGGGCGGCGGTCTGGCCGCTGCCGTTGCATCTCATCGCTGGAGCGGGGGGCACGCCCGCGCTGCGGTGATTGTCGCCGTGAGCTCTGCGGGCCGTCCCAACCCAAACCTCTGCTCCTGATGAGTTGTGTGCCTCCGACAGTCGTTTGCTTTGAAATGGGGGGGAGGGTAGGCTCTCTGGGGACCCACCCACCCTCGAACCCCCAAAAAAAATTTCCTCGGAGGAAAAATGAAAGTTTTGAATAAGAGATCAACGAATAAGAGGCCCATTTCAGGCACACAAACTCTTTTTTGCCCTCATCCCCCCCTCCCCCCGCGGGGTAGACCCCACCTTCGGCAAACGACTGGCCTCCGCCTCCTCGTCGGACTCTGCCCCCCCGGGACCGTTGCCGGGACAAGGGCCATGACGTCAGGTTTTGAAACGACCCTCACCTCATTCGGACAGGGGGAGGGGGGGGGGGGAGTCATGGGCCTTTTGGCCGATACCTCCACTGCCCCCTTCAGCGAGGGCTCGGCCCCCGGCTCCACATGCCCCCCCTGCCGGCCCCGTCGGCGGCGCCGCACCGAGCTCCGCCCGCAACCACTGTAATGTTCTTGAATCCTGCTTTCAATTATCAAAATCTTTGAAATAATCCCTTTGTAGTTGCACAGCAGAAAACAAGAACAAAACTTAATTTCATCCCATTGGTCTGTGAAACAGATGCATACATGTAAATTTTAATATAACATTCTGTCTCCTTGTCATCGCATCGTGCGCGCGCCTACTGATGGCAGTGCACGCGCACACCTACTGAACAGGACCCTCGATCTGGGGTCACTGCCACACGGTCGAGCGGCACCCCCTCCCCCATCCCCAGCCCCACACGCGGACGCGCAGCCGATGCACAGTCTATGTACAGAAAACGGGCGGGGGCAGAACATTCAATTCGGGGAGGGCACGGGCCTTGTGGCGCCGGGCCGGCACGGCTGTGGACTGGATGGGTCTTGGGTGCCGCACGGGAGGGGCTTCAGCGGACTGGGACCCCAGCGCAGGCGACAGCCCCGGGGAACCGGCGCAAACGCGAGGGTCGAGGGGCCGGTAATGCGACACCAAACAAAAAAAAAAAGCGCCGGGCCCCGGTGCTGTCGGACCTCCGCAAAGGGTCAGCCCCGGCCGACGAGTAACCGCCGCCGGTCGTTGGCCGGCCGGGCGTGGGTGGACCATCGACTGCCGTCGGTTGTGCGCCGGTTGAGTGGCAACCGCCGTCGCCCTCACCGACTCATGCCACCGACACCCTCCGGCCGTCGGTTGTGAGATCTCTCGCCCCCAAAGGACAGCCCTGGCACGTCCCGGGCAGTCAAGAGGGAGCCACCCTACGCCCCCCCCGCCCCCCAGCCCCCACCCCCCCCCCAATGCGGCCGCACGGGTCGGGCGGCGGGCAAAGCGCTGGGTCATGGAGGCGTCCCGAAAGGGACGTGCGTGCGCCGTGCGGCGCACGCAAAGAGCACGCAGGCCGTGCCCCAGCCCCTCGGATCGGGGGTCGGGGGCTCAAGGGTCAGCAGCAAGAAGGGCCCCTGCGTGCGGCCGTGTGGAGGGGCGCACTGGGCAGTCGTATCCCCCCCGCCCCCCACCCCCCCGTCGCATGCGCCACGCTCGGATCCACTTGATGAAGCGCCCCGGGGCACTGTCTCCGCGGACCCCCGAGGGATGTCTCATGCTGACGCATTCATACCCCACCCCTTGTCACGCATGACCCAATGGTACCCGGCTCCATGTGATGCGTGGCTCTGCCAGACCGAGTTCCGTGTCGGACCCGGCTGCATGTCAACGTATAGCTCTTTCATACCCAGCTGCATGTGTTGGATGGCTCAGTCACACTCAGCTGCGTATCGTGTATGGCCCAAACATGCCACTAGCGTCTGGCAGGAAAACCGGTTCTCAGTCGCCATCGGCGCCCTGTCAAAGGCCACTGAGTAATACCCGCCCCCCGCACCACCAGAACTCAGTAGGAACGTGCCGCGTCCAGCGTGTGGCTCAGTAGGACCCTGCTCCATCTGATCATGTCTGAGCTGGCAGACGCGAGTGGCAAGTCTGGTATGGCGCTTTCATAACCCAGCTGCATGCCGTGCGTGCCTCGCAGTTGCATATGATGCCTGTGGGAAACGCCGCATGCAGACCGAGTGACTGCCTGTGGCGACATTGCGTGCCTTCAGAAGGCCAAACTTCGAAAGAAATATAAATACGATCGGTGGTGCTCGGCGACGGGGCCGCAGACCGCGCCGCCCTCACGCAGCCCGCGGCGCCGGGCTCACGCCTCCGGACTGGCGGTGGCCGAGGCGGAGGCCGTGCCGGTGGGGGACCGGGACGACGGCAACGGCCGCTGGGCCGCGAGGGTCGCGGTGCCCTCCGTCGAAGCCAGCGTCAGGGTCGAGGCCGGGACGCTCTCCCGGCGCCGGTCGGCGGTGCTGGGGCCGGGGCTGGGGCGGGCGCTGCCCCCGGGGCTCGACCGCTGCGACTCGGGCGCGGGGCCGCGGGGCGGGGGGCCGCCCGGCGCGGCGTCGCGCGCGCCGCGCGCCCCCCCCGCGAGTCGCGGGAGTCGTCGGAGGCGGTGAGGGACGAGGCCTCGAGGGACGTGGAGGGGGAGCGGACGGCGAGGCCGGGCTGCCGGGGATCAGCGGGGGAGGGCAGCGAGGGGGAGTCCAGGGGCGGTGGGGGTGCGGAGGAGGAGGGGGCCGGGGAGGGGGCGGCGTCCTTCTGCAGGAAATAGCGCGACGCCTGGTCCATCGCCTGCTGCAGCTCCTGCAGGGCCCCGGTCAGCGTCGGGGACGAGCCGGGCCTGGCAGAGGCCGCGGAGGCCGGGGAGGCGGCGCGCTGCTTCGGGGCGGGGCGCTGCACGAGGTGCTCGTTCAGCCCCGCCCGCAGCAGCTTCCGGGGCGGCGCCGCCGTCGGGGCGTGCGCGCGGCGCGCCGCGTGCGGCACCGGCTCGCACACCGCCGCCGGGCCCGGCAGCGGCGCCGGGGCCGGGGGCCGCGGGGGGGACGCGGGCGGCGGGTACACGGGGCTGTCGGGGGGCGGGCCGGGCAGGTGCGCCGTGGACGCCTCGGGGGACGACGGGGCGGAGGGGGGCGCGGGCTCCGCGGACTCGGCCGAGGGGAGCGAGGCGGGCGTGGCCGGGCCGTCCGGGAGGAGGGGGGGCGGGGGGTCCGAGGCGGCGGGGGCGGGGGGGGGCGCGCTCGGGGCGCTCCGGCGGGGCGCCGGGGCGCCGGCGCGCGGGGCCACGCGCGCCGGCCGGGGCCGGTGGTGGGAGTGGGAGTGGGAGTGGGAGTGGCAGGGCCCGTCCATATAGTGCGCGGGGTCCGTGTGCCGGTTCCAGGGGCGGCCCCCCGGGGCCTGCGCTGGGGCGCGGTCTGCGGCGGTGGCCGGGGCGACCTGCGGCGACGCGTCCCGCGGCCGGCGCTGCGGGCCCACGGGCCCGGGGGCGTCGCCGTCGCCGAGGCCCTCCAGACCGATGCGGATCTGCTGCAGCACCTCCTGCACGAGGATCTGGGATGGGGTGGGGCTGGGGGTGGCCGCGGGGCTCGGGGGCGTCGCGGGCGCCGCGGGGCCCGCGGAGGTGTCCGCGAAGGAGAGGGTGGTCGCCGCGCGCGCGCCCGTCTTGCGGTTCGCGGCCTCGTCCCGCTGCTGCTGGCGCTTGGCGGCGTACTGCCCCAGCGCGCGGCGGTTGCGCTCCATGAAGTTCACGGGCCGCGGGTCGGAGGCCAGGGGGCCGCCGGCGCAGAGGGCCTGGGCCTCGGCGTCGGGCGGGGGCGGGGGGGCCTCAGTGCCCCCCAAGTACTGGTCAGCGAGTACGGAGGTGTAGTAGACGTGGGAGCCTGGGTCGACGTCGCGGTGCAGCAGGCTGTCCACCGCCGTCGCCTCCAATTTGTCAGTGTGCTGTACGCGGCGTACTGGCGGTGCATTGGTGCGGTCAGTAATGCGCGACGCCTGAGCGCGAAGGCACGGGGGGGAGTAGAGGAGGGGATGGGGGGAGGGATACAGAGTGAGGGAGGGGGGAGGGTGAGAAGGAGGGGGGAGAGCACGGGGAGGGGGAGGGGGGAAGAGGAGAGGGGAAGGAAGAGGGGAAGAGAGGGAGAGGGACAGGGAGGGGGACAAGGGTAAGGACAGGGGCATTGAGGGTTTGGTTTGGGGTGGGAGGTACAACATTGGCACTGTTGCCCCACACCGAGGCAGTAGGAGAGCAGGAGCCGCCAGCGCGTGCACACCCTTTCCCCCTTGAAGGCCTCACAGATCGGATTTGGAACGTGCGTTTGGTCCATGGCGTCGATGCCGTGTTCCATGTCCAGGGGTCCAGGGGGGGGGGGGGGGCACCCGCCCTCCTCCTGTGGTCGTCACCCGTTCTAATACATTCCCGGGGGAGGGGGAAGGAGAGGGACCTCCACTGGTCCGCCGGCCGCCGCCCCCACGCGGCCCCGGGCGTTCTCCTTCTCCTGCCGCTCCCGCAGCAGCTGCGCCATCTTCCGGGCCCGCGACGGCGACGCGTACCGGCCCTTGGCCTTGACCGCGGTCACGGGGCTGGTCTCCACGCCGCCGGGCCGGACCACCATCGACAGGTCGGCGTCCCGGGCGGCGGCCGCGTGGGTGCTCCGCAGGCGGTTGGCGGGGGTGGCCGCGCCGTCCAGCTCCCACAGCCACGGCAGGAGGTGGTGCATGTGCACGCTGTACCCCGGGGCCAGCGCCACAGGGTTGCCCTCAAGGCGCAGCGACCGCAGCGCCGACTGCAGCGACAGCGGGCGCACGTGCGACAGGTTGCGGATCCGGTTGTACCCGAGGTCGAGCACCTGCGGCAGTGACGTGCATCGTGGTGATAGATGGAGGGGCCAGCAGCCAAGGGGCGACTTGGAGGTTGGGTCAGGGGGTCGAAAGTTTGTTCGTGTGTTGCACCCATATTTGAATTCTCCACAGAAATCTGAGCATTTTGAGTATACACATTTGGGGTGATAAAATTTTGTCCCCCTTCGGCGCCCCACTTTCCCACATCTGCGCCAAAACATATGTCACTCTCCCCACTTGCCATTCCCATCTGTCATTCTCCATCTATCGGTGAGTGACAGATACCCCAACCTCGCCCCCCCCTGTGTGACATTCCGTCTGGTTGTTGCTCCTTTACGGGGCCCTGGACAGTCACCCGTTCTTCCCTTCGCATGTTGCGTCGGGTCGCTGCTTTCTGTCGGCCGCTGCGGCCGGTGCTCTTGCTGGTGTCGTTTCCGCGTTCGCGGAGCCCAGTAGCTGGTGTGTTGGGACTGTGCTGAATGTGGCATCGTGTGCCGTTTGCGCGTCAGCGGCGCCCAATAATTGGCGTATTGGGGATGTGCTGGTTATTGCCGGGGTCGTTTGACTGCCCACCGCCGCCAAAAGATTTGACCTGCTCTCATGCACATCACTGACCTGCAGCTGCCGCAGGCACTCCAACCGCGGGTCTTCGATGCGGTTGTGCCCGAGGTACAGCTCCCGGAGCGCGCGCGCGCCCTCCAGCCCGGCGGTCGTCGGGAGCTTGTTGCGCCGCAGGTTTGCGACCTCGAGGTTCGGGCAGGCGGAGAGGTCCGGCAGCGCGTGGAGCGCGTTGCAGGAGGCGTCGAGCCGGACGAGCCCCGGCGGCAGGTTCGCGAGCTCCGTCAGCGCGTTGTGGCGCACGTCCAGCACCGCGACCCCCTGCAGGTTCAGGTACCGCAACGTCGTCAGCCCGGCGTTGGCGCGCGCGACCAGCGCGCCCGGCGCGACGCACCCCGCCCCGGCCACGCACAGGAACTCGAGGGGCTCCGTGGCGGGGTCGCAGGCGCGCGGGAGGCGGTGCCCGACCGCGCTGCGGTCCAGGTCCCCGGCAACCCCGGCGCCGGCCCTCAGGATGCGGGCCGAGATGGCGTCGCTGAGCAGCCCCAGGGCCGAGAGGCCGCTCTGGTTGAGCCCGGGGTCCGCGGTGGCCTCCATGATGTCAGATGCGTAATAGTGCCCGGTGGCGCCCTGCAGGAGGCTGAGCAGCTGCGAGTCCCACACCCCCTGCGACGTGTCATGCAGCGGGGGCTGCTCCGCATCCTCCTCCGGGGGACGCAGCCGCACCTGCGGGGGAGGCCGACGGCAGGGGCCCCAGGCAGAGGCAGAGGCAGGGGCAGGGGCAGGGGCAGGGGCAGGGGCAGGGGCAGGGGCAAGGCAGGGTCGAGGCAGAGGCCGACAGGGGCTTTGGCAATCTCTGAGACGACTGGCCTCAGGAGTGGACAGCAGAGCTTTGCCTTTGGACATGGCGGGTGACTTGGAGGGTGCCAGGGGCAGGGGCAGGGGCAGGGGCAGGGGCAGGGGCAGGGGCAGGGGCAGGGGCAGGGGCAGGGGCAGGGGCAGGGGCAGGGGCAGGGGCAGGGGCAGGGGCAGGGGCAGGGGCAGGGGCAGGGGCAAGGCAGGGTCGAGGCAGGGGCCGACAGGGGCTTTGGCAATCTCTGAGACGACTGGCCTCAAGAGCGCGCACGGCAACGCGGGACAAGTACTGCAGCGACCACCGGCATGCACACCCAGACCGACCCGGTGGTGGATGCCCCGGACGCGGCAGTGGCTGCCCCGATCACCTCCTGCACCGCCCTCAACTCAGCGCCACCACGCGACACGACCCGCAGCACCGACGCCGCCGCAACGGACGGCGGAACAGCAGCAACACACACACAAGGGGACGGCGAGCACGACGAACGCCGACCGGACCGCGACGTGGACAGCAGAGCTTTGCCTTTGGACATGGCGGGTGACTTGGAGGGTGCCAGGGGCAGGGGCAGGGGCAGGGGCAGGGGCAGGGGCAGGGGCAGGGGCAGGGGCAGGGGCAGGGGCAGGGGCAGGGGCAGGGGCAGGGGCAGGGGCAGGGGCAGGGGCAGGGGCACAAGGGAGTACGAGCGCAGGAGCAGGCACCTGTGCCCTCTTGGAACTGTCCTCGTCGTCAGCCTCCACCACCACACGCTTTGGGGTGGCAGCAGGCTCGGGGGCAGAGGCCGCAGTGCGGGGGCTGGAGGGTGTCTTCAGGGGCAGGATGGTGTCCTCCCCGTCGGAGCTCTCGAGGCTCGCGGTCTCCACGTCGTCGTCCTCGTCACGCTGCGTCGCACGCGCGCTTCCACTGAGCGCTTCGCTGCGCGCGCGGCCGGTCGCGTTGGACTGCTTGCGGCTGCTGGCGCCCTCCGCCGGGGCGTCCCCGGCCCCGGAGCCACGGGCGATGCTGCCGCCGGCATCCGACGCCGCGACTACGGAGGACGGGCGGGAGCGGGCGGCGCCATCGCCCGCACTGGAGCCAGCCGGGGTGCGCTCCGCACTCGCCTCCAGCAGGTCCGCCGAGAACTGCTCCTGACGCTTCGCGGAGGTGGAGTTGGAGTCGTGGGAGGGCTCGTCTGTCACGGTGTCGCTATCATCGGAGGACACGTCCAAGTCCCCGGCCACGTCGGCAATGTCCGCCACGATGGAGGCCTGGCTCTGCTGCCGGGACCGCGCGGCCGCCGCGGCCGCAGCCGTGACGGCGCTGGCGAAGCTGTCGTGCCGGGCCGGCCCGGGGGGGTCGCCGGCGCTCCCGGCGACGGATGCCACGGTCCTGGCGCTGCCAGCGACGGATGCCGGGGCCGAGGGTGATACCCGGCTCGCCTCGGAGGAGGCACTGCGCGGCGGCTGTGGGGTCCCACTGCCGTCAGGGGCGTGTGCAGATCGAGCGCTGTCGGGGGCATGCACGGACCCTCTCGCACTGTCGGGGGCATGCACGGACCCCCTCGCACTGTCGGGGGCATGCACGGACCCCCTCGCACTGTCGGGGGCATGCACGGACCCCCTCGCACTGTCAGGGGCGTGCACGGACCCCCTCGCACTTTCAGGGGCGTGCAGGGACCCCACGCTCCCGACCGGGCTGTCCCTCCCGCTCTGAACGCCGCTCCCGGCCGCGCTGCCGGCGAAGCTCCCGACGCTGCCCGCGCGGAGGCTGCGGCTCGCGCGGCTGCTGGTGCTGCTCCGGCGCTCCGCGTCCCCGGAGTCGCGCGTGCCCAGGATGCGCACCACCTCCTCCTCCACTTGGTTGCCTGCGAGAAACACCAGCGGGGGGTCCGCCCCCGCCGCCGCGAGCAGCGCCCCCGCGAACTCGTTGGCGCCGACGTTGGTGATGTTGTTGTCGGAGAGGTCGAGCTGCGCCACGCGGCTGCCGGCCGCCGACGCAAAGAGCGTCGCGAGCGCCGCGGCCCCGGCGTCGGAGATGCCGTTGTTGCTGAGGTTGATCTTCGTGACGGCGCCCGGGTTCGCGCCGATGACCGCGACCAGCTGCGCGACGCAGGCGTCGCCGAACCCGCAGCGCTCGAAGTGGAGCTTGAGGCCCCCGGTGGTGCGCGAGTGCGTCACTCGCCCCTGCAGGTGCTTGGCGAGGGCCGGGGTCCACAGCCCGGCCTCCTCGCAGCGCGCCTGCAGCTGCTGTGAGAAGGCCTTGGCCGTGTGGCGGTCATTCTTTCCGGACATTAAGAAAGGCCAGGGGCATGGGCCGCTGGAGGGGGTCGCGTGCAGGCGCGGGGGGCTGTGCGGGGGCACGGGAGGAGGACGCGCGCGCACGGGAATGGCCGGCGGACCCGCGCCACAACAGCGCGGGACAACAGCAAACGCGGGCCCCTCCTTCCGAAGCCGAGTCGGCCCATCGACCCCCTGCAGGACCCAGAGGCCAGGGGGCAGCACCGCTCGACAGTGTCGGACAATGGGGGGTTGTGTGAAAGTTTCGACTGCTCTGCAAAAAAGAGGTGGTGGGTTGCACCAAAATGGGGGGGGGGGGGCTGCCATAAAAGCCAAGTAACCGTGCCTGGTACTCCCGAGTGTGCGCACTCGTTCAAGCTTTAGAAAGGAACCCGAAGACATTGGTTGTCCCCAGACGTATTTCTGCCGGTGACCGTGGGACCCCTCCCCCTCGGCTCACAAGGGTTGCTTCTGACGCGTCCAGTCCACTGGCGGCCCAGCCTTCCCTGTCAGTCATTTCCAGACCGTGCAGATCTGGATCTCCACAACCGATGTGGAAAGGGGCGCACAGGCCCAGGGGGTTTGAGGCCACCACCGAAAGGTGACGCATCTGTAGTGCGCAGCATTGCCATTGCCTCTTCGGGAACGGCAGGGATGGGGTGGCACTGTGGTTTCGGGTAGTCTTTTCCGGGGGGATTGGAGCTCTGCCGCGGGGCTGCCGCTCATTTGGTGGTGTCCTCTCCAGGGTCATCTTTGCGTCGCACTCCTTGTAACAGAATGATGCCAGGGATGGATACAATAGTGACTGCATTATTTTGGGGGGGGGGGGGCGGGTGGTGTGAGGTGGGGGCTCGGAGGGGCCTATTCTGCGCTGTCCTATGGGCAGCCCCTCGAACAACTCAGTTTCGCGAACTACGGGGCTGCCCAAGGCTTCAAAGCTGATGCGTCGTGAAAGCACTACATTCAGACGTGCACCAGGAAACAACATGTGCAGACGCCGCGGAGCGTGGCGTTTCACACACGCCCGACAACGTCGTGCGCCAGTGCACACGACTGCACGACTGCACCCCCTCTCGCCGGAACTCGAGGCGGCGAGCAACGAGCAGCACGTCCCTGAGCCGTTGTGCTCAAACAGCCCGGGTCGACGCTGTCTGCCGTCCTCTACTGACGCGATCTCGTGGTCTGCCAAGTGGCCATTGCAAATTCAATGTTCGATCCAAAAACCACTGGTAACAGCCCACGCCGTGGGCGCCAAGTTGGGCACGTACCCCGGAAAGGCAGCCATCCCCTGAAACTCCCCACCCACCCCCAAAGGGCCAAACATGCGACAAATGGGGAGGTAAGTGCCCTCAACAGGGGTACATGGCGTGTGCCGATGATGCTTGTTTCGGCTGATAACTCCACAACAAATCATACCACACCGCCCCACACCAGCACAGTGCTGCATGCGCACTTAAAATCAATCCTTTTCACAGAAGAGACCAGAAACGTTCCAAAGCGGAGCAAAATCAAAACCGACCGGAATGTGCGGTACGGCGTTTTGTGCCTCAAATGCAGCACACTTCTTTGTGCTGGCAACGTGCAACAAGAGCGCACGTGTCAAGCCTTGTACCTCCGATGCATACCTCGAGGCTGATGCCAGAATTATCTGCAGCACTGCTGTCGATTTCAAAGACAGAGAGCTCCCCCATCGACGGCGTGGTGAGCTTCTCCAACCACACCAGCCATGCCACAAAATCCAATGCCTGCGATTTAACACAGGTGGTGTTTGTGTCGGAGGGCACATGGACCCCGGTCAGCTCCACACGCATGTGCCCCGCCTTTGCCTCGTTTCTTGATACACAGTCCCCGCCCTCCAATAAAAAAAAAACGGAGGAGACACTCATCAATCCGATCGATCAAAGTGACAACAACATATACCCCACATCAGAAACAGGATTTGAGGGTGTGTACTCGAAGGTGGAGGCGGTGCTGCTGCTGCAGCCGCCACTGCGGCTAGAACTGCTACCGCTGCTGTCGGTGGTGGTCTGCTGGCCAGCAGGTGGGAGGAGTGGGTAGCAAATGCTGCTGAGTAGGTATTGGGTCAAGGGTTGCCTTTTTGTTTTCATTTTTTCCTTGGGGCACACCTGACAATCCCTCACGCTCTTCTTTACGCACAACAGAACAGGTCGGGCTAGGTGTTTGGACTGAAAATGGGATGGCGCGATGTTGGAAGACAACCACACATCTTCATCCAGGCGGTACTGGGATTCCTTCCGTTGTCCTAACTCCTCCGTGACCCACAGCACAGGCCGCAGCAGCCGACAAAACGCAGTGACTCGGGCGCAGCATGCGAAGGGAGGAACGGCTGACTGTCCAGGGCCCCACAAAGAAACAGCAACCCGACGGAATATCACACAGGGCGGGGGGCTGTCTTTTGGTGACCAGTCCTCCTAGGGGTGGGGGACACGCGCGTTGGCGGGGGACTGTCAAATATGGGGGGAGGGGGAGGGGTAAAAGTGCAGAAAGTGTAATGCCGGCGAAGCAACTGTCAAAGAGCGAGCCGCCCCAATGATTTCAATGTCAACCGGTGCGAGGAAACAGAACTTGGATCTGAGACGAAGGAGGATCCTGGGGATGCAAAAGGTTGCCATCCACAACCACCACACGTGGCAAAATTGGGCACACTGTGTGCTGAGCCTTGGGAGCTGTTTCGTAACACACGCGGTTGGGGGTCCTATCGGTGCTCCTGCTGGTGTCGTGGTACCGGGGCTGTGCTGGTTGCGGCAGGTGCCGTTTGTGCGTTAGCGGTGCCCAGTAGTTCGCGTACCGGGGGTTGTGCTGGTTGTTGTGGGGTCGTTGGACGGTTTTCGCTGCCCACGCACCTCCGCTCTGCGGTCGTGCTGCCCCCCCCCCCCCCCCTTCGCCCCGCGGGGGGGGGAGTATGCGCTCGGACCCAAACCTGACACTCTCCACTACAACAACATTAATATCGTGTCTAACTCTTTGGTGGGAGGATCGTAGAAACAGTGTTTTGGGATTTTGGGATGGCGAACCAGGCCCCCGCAGCGAAGGCTCAATCGCGCCATCTGGGGACGAAGATCTACGATGCACGGTATGATGGCCACAGGACTAAGGAGGGCAGTTCTAGTGCAGGCAGTGCCAAGACGATCATTTGGGAACCGCATCCGCTACAAAAATGGAGTGCGGTTTGATGTCACTCATAATGGAGAGTGGTTGGATACGTCAGACACGTCGCTGATGCCCTGCAAGAAGTGCCCGGGGGCCAAAGCTTACCACCAGATCTACAGAAACGAAGAAGAAAAGGTGTCCCAAAGGTCTTGGTGGACAACACACATTTTCCCGAGGATAATCCGAGCTTCCAGGATGCGATGCTGAAATAGGCTCGAGAGCTCTGCAAAAAAAATTCATGAGGCTGCTGCTGCATCAGAGAAACCGCTTTGCCATCTGACCCGCACGATGAGCCCAAGCAAGACAAATGGGATTTGGTGGTGTGCACGAGGCACCGGTATCGAAGAACTGGGATGTGGTACTGGGGAACACGTCAACAGGCCTTGGGACACCTGACATCCCCCAGTTCTGTCCGCATCCGCAGGTGGGGGCCCGAGTACCCAAATGATGTGAATGCCAAGGCACAACCTGCTGGACACGAAAGAGGGCGGGGGGCATGCCTGACTAAGAGACCATGGCTTATGTTCCTTGTAGTTGACCATCTTCAGGGCATATGCCAACTGCTCATCCGTTGCACGGATGGAGAACTCCGACAAGAGCTCGCGGTGCGGCCCATAAACATCGTCCCGCCTACGAATGTGGATGCGAAACCAAGACCATAGGCCCGACGTGTCATACCTTGTTGCTCCTAAAGACCCAGCGGTTTGTACGTGGCCCTTTACTGGGTGCCTCTGGCAGACTCGGCATGTCACATTTGGTCCTTCTCCGACGCCTTATGCTGATACATACTCCCCCCCCCCCCCCCACACGCACAAACCCATGTGACATGGTTGGTCCCTCCCAAAACCAGAGAAGAAATAAACGGTCTATTTCCTTCTGGAATCGCAATAGGTTGTCTTCGCAGGGGTACAAACGTAAAAACACTGATCACTGGTGCATCATAGACTGAGAAACCACACATGTGTACTTGTGCAGTCGAGTGGAAAAAACTTGGAGTCGTGCACCACTCTATGTACAAGTTAAAACATACAAATCCACGTCTTTCGCACCACATCTCCCACATGCTATCGCTATGTTGCAGTCTCACCAAGACCTGGATATTTCCGTCCCTCATTCCATGGCACAACAAGTGCTCCGTCTAGATTCCACAAGTACGCGTCACACAAACGCATATGTGTGATGCGTACGCATCGGACAAAAACAAAGTATGGAATCTAGAGTAGGGTGTGTGTGAGCGACCAATCATGACATGCAAGCCTTTGAAAGGGGTAAAAATATGACATGGGGGTGTTGGGTATCTTTTTCCACTCAATGAGATACCTCCGCCATGTGGGAGCGACCATTTGTCGCATTTGGGGTGTGTGGGAGGCATCACGCATCTCACATATGGTTTGTGGGAGGAACCGTATGACATGCGAGGCTTGACATACTTGCCGTCTTCATCAGTGGTGGCTTTTGTCAACTGCTTCTCGAACGCCCCTAAGGCCTTCTGCAGCCCCGACCACTCTGATTGCAAGATGAACTTCCTAACGGACGCAGGCAACTCCCGCTCCTCTTTGCCATCGAAGAACTCCATTGACCACTCTGGGAACGAAGTCAATGAATCCACTCACCGACTAACGTCAAGCAATCCCCGCCTTGCACCGCCAATCTCATATTTTTTTTTGTGGCAGCGATCCTCTGCCTAGCGGAGTCCGCATATAGTTCAGTCATTGCCCTCCGACCGCCCTCGGTTTCCGTCCAATCGCTCTCAGTTACCAACCGAATATGACCAAGTGCATGGTCTCTCACTTCTTTGTGTTGTTGTTGCTGTCGTCGTCGTTGTTGCTGTCGTCGTCGTTGTTGTTGTGCTCTGTTTGCACGCAGCTTGGGCTGAGGTTTCGGTGGCGCAGGCATTAGAACGAGATTAAATAAACTTTCAATGTGTGGTTTTGAATTCGAGAGCACCCTGAACAGCCCACATAAGATATCGGTGGTGCCCACCGCCTACAACAGCCTGCGACTGCTTAAGAAAATTTTCGTACACGTCTACGGATGGCATAACCCATACACTCACTCCCCCACTCCCTCCAGCCCGCCCGGCCTCCCTCCCTCCGTCCCTCCAAGTGTGCAATGCATTAACCCATTGAAGGAAAGACATATCACAATTGTCTCTTGCACTAAATAGTAGCACTGGCAATGGCTTGTTGCCTGCCTCATTGTCAACACAAGTGGTTGGACGCAGGGTGCCTTGGCCTTTTGCCACTTGGCACGATGAACACGCACCTTGTTAGCTTCCATTGGATCCGTCGCTTGCCCCTTTTGTTTGGCCGCCTTTTGTAGGGCATTGCGCGTGCGCTCATTCCTATCTTTTCGAACATTCAAGATGCCTTGCAACGCCGGCGACCTTGAGACGGCCTAGTGGTCATTGTATCCATCTTCCTCGGGTGCTAGATGATGGCCATGAAAAGAACGCAAGACGCAGGCAACCACCGGTGGCACATCAAATTGTGAAGCCACTGGAGGATACCCATTTTTGCGCCACGCTTTTACATGAAGGTCACGGAATATTTTTTGGGCCTCACGTGCACGACGACGGACATCAACAACAGGAACAGGAACCGATTTGCAAAATTTGGTCCTTTAGACCCCATCATCACTTTTTTTCATGGTCATGACGTCATCTACCTATGCAATTGTTACTTTCAGGTACAAAACCGTTTTTTTCGGATAAAATAAATATGTGGTGAAAACTACTTTCATGGCAAAGAGCACAAGAAAATATGTGCGTAGAGGGGTCACAAGCCATAGTACAATTGCGTGGAGCCCTCAAAAGGGGGTTTTGGCCAAAAAAGGGCATCTCAAGCGCTTGCGACCGCCTGCGACTGCCTGCGACCGCTTGCGACGGTGGGCACCCCCATCGCTCGTTGCATTTAGAATTACGGTGGACACGTTGCGGCCGCCAAACGATGTTGCAATGACACTTTCATGTAAAGCTTGGACGAACCCTCAATGCTCGTGAGAGTTGCACACAGTGGTCCCTTCATATTCACGTGTATGTTTCAATCGTCCCGCCATTCCCTTTGCATTACCACCTTCACTCGTGCTCAAGGAGGAAGTACAAGGAGGCAATAGGGCAATATGAGAGTACGGGTTCACTAAGAGCCACGAAACCGCGGGTCCCACCGGTGTACATAAGAGCCGACGGTGGTAACGACGGCCGGATCCCCCCCCCCTCCAAATGACTTTCCGGACACACACTTGGGCAGAGGTGAAGGACACAAGGACGGGCAAACTTGAACACCTTTGCAAAGCAAACAAGCAAGTGCTTGGCGGCTCATAAAAAGGGCAACGTGTGCAAGCTGACGCAAGTTGTTGTTTCTCGTCGCCAAATGTGCCTTGCGTTAAGAGAACGTACTTCCAACATAGGTGTTGATCCGCGGTTGATGCAAGATAGACTCACTCTAGCACATGAAACAAGGTTCGCACCCTCTTCAATGGACGATACAGGGGATGTCCATCACGGCCTCTGTCTCGCAGGACAAGCAAAAAGATTTCATTGAGATTGTGTGAGTTTGTGTGCATTATGGGGCCGGTGGAATTTAATGAAGCATTTTGCACTGTTTTAACATGTAAGTGTTCCTATGCGGAAGGCATGGGTGACCACAAGGTGCGCTCGAGGGCTCACTTTGTTGGGCCTAACCTCAAGGGAAGGTTTTGGTAATACGCTCCCTCCCGACCCCCCATTGGTCCGATGCCCAACCTCATACATGTACCTTGTGGAGTTTCCGAATTCGAGGAACGTCTAATCTTCTTGGTCACCAACCACTAGATCTTGCTCGTCGACACGGTTCGTAGCGCAATGTCAACATAGATGCGCACCGGTAGCATGACACCTTGTGAAAAGCGAAAGACAATGAAGGGGACACTTAGCAAATGGATTCAAAAATTATGTCCCATCGACGACAAGCGTGTCAACGTGCTTGGTTGGGGTTTTGGTAGCCGCATGAACTCTGGGGGCTTGGGTTGAGATGGGGCCACACGCTTGTGGTGGGATAGATCATTATCCTTACCTCTCATTTGAGTCTACCACACGAACATGGTAGGTCTCCTTCTCAATTCGGGATATTTTTGCAGTTCGTCAAAACCTCTGGTCTACTTGTCACGTAGCGGGGGTCGTGCACAATTGCGAGCAACAAAGAGGCACAATACAACAAAATGCCAGTAGCCGCGCGGCTATGTGTTATGAGAGTTAGGACAAAGAACCCGGTGGTTTGCACCACATATGTCCACGCCATTCACACCACATATGCCCTGCGTCTTTGGGGTTTCAACCCTTTCTCGGTTGATGATCATCACGATATGGTGTGCATGCACTGGTATACTTGCACGCACATGTGCACATGAGCCCCATGACGGAATCCTTTTGGACAAGGGCTTTGGGTACTGTTGGTAAGTGCAGTTGGCAACACACGGAGCAATGGGCTTAGCAAGGTAGCATTGTAAAAAAATAAAGTGTAGAGGTATCATGCAGCCAATAATGGCAAAGCATGCAGCAAGATTGCAACCAAGTAAACCTGCCCCCGTTTTACTTATCAAGAGATATCAAGCAGGCGTGATGATGATATCACGACGGTCCAGAAAGGCCCGGTAGCTGATTCCGCGACTTCGATTTTGAGGCCTACAGAATCACTCAGATGGCCCAAACGAGCAGGAAATCGGGTTTTTTTGGTATACTGGAACAAAATGACATGCAATGACCTACCGGGGAAGGTCTGTCTCAGAAAATCCCCGCCCCCAACCCTCCGCCCAGCTGTCATGCCACATCCCTTGAACTACCAGAACGGCAAGGGTGCAAGGGGCAAGGGGAGGGGGGAGCACGTAGGGCTGAATTGTACACCGTTGGGCAAAGAGGAAGCCAAGGGCGGAAAAATAGCCGATTTAAGAAATTCAGTGCAACGACCGGCATATGGGTCAGTTTCTCATGCAACCTAGCGCTTATTTTGCCCATCAATGTGGGTGATCAGGGGGAGCAAGGCTCGAGGAGTATGCACACACTGGTGGTTTTTGGTAGAATTAGTATTGTGAGAATCGCTACAAAGACTTTTTGAACCGTTGTGATTTTGTGGCATTTTGTGCTGTGAGTTCCTTCTGCCAGCGCGACCGCTAGTCCCCCGACCGGGCTGTCGCACTGGGGTCCTCGCCTTCGTCCGAGTCTTCCACAGAGTCTCAGGGGGTCGATTCAGCCTTCAGAATTTCAGGAGAGAGTAGTAGAGAGAATTTCGGAAATTTTCTGCACAAATCCAACCGAAGAGACCAGTACTTCATCAGTTGATGTTTTTGGTGCTATTTCTTTCTCAAAAAGCGACGGCTTTGGAGCCTAACATATTGCGTGTCTCCCCTCAAACGACACTCTTGAGACACTAGAGCTGTCCGTATCAATTTTGGAGACATCTGAAAAGGGGGGAGCAACACACCCTAAGGTAATCATCCTATCACATAGCGTTCCCACCACCAACTTTGGTTATTCGTTGAGAGGCTCAAGGTTAGAATTTTGGTTGTGAAACCAAATGGCCATTTGCTGCAGTTGTTGTTCCCCAGCTTGGCCTTTCTCTTGAGTGTGCGGTTTGGTGCCGTGGATGCATCAAGTAGCGAAATCGTCATTAGAAGACCGAGGGTAAGACCCTCAGCTCTTGCATGAATCTGGACGTCTCTGCTATTCGCACTTATGGCCGAAGCAGGGTCCTATTCTTGCTCCGAAGCTTTGCCAAGTGAAGTATCATGTTTTACACAACCGTCTTCTTTCCGGATTCTTTGAGGATCCGGGAGATCAAAGTTCCGCAACCATCCCATGTCAAAATGGCCGCATGTTTTAGTGCGCAGAAAAGCAGTTGGTGGACATCGAAGTTTTCACAAGGGGTGCCTCTCTTCAACAACACCCACCACCACCATGCTATGTTGCCCAATCCATGAGGGGGAACTCCGGCAAGGGGATTTAGTGCACACCAATTTTGTTGCACAAGGCTTGCACATGGAAACCCAAGATTTGACCGACAATGTTGAAGTGGTTGATTGTCTCAACCAGTTGCAACCGGTATGTCCTTACCAACACTTGTTGGGCGTTGTGCAAGGATGAAGTGAATTTGGTTGAGAAAACGGCTCAGTTGAATTGTGGTGCCAAACTACCTTCCCTTGTTCTCGCTTTGGGGTTGGCAAGTTCTTGCACAAGGAGTTTGTCGCGTGTCGCTTATTTGTTGGTGGCTTGCATTGCAGGCGGACAAAGTGAAGGAAATGTTGAAAGGCGCAGGTCGCGTTGAGAGTGATGACGACGAGCAACTCTTTTTCCACTTTTCCTTTCGAAATCCTTGCAAGGTTTGCCTTTTCATCTGCCTATCCCTTGTACTTCCCTTGCATTACATGGTACTTGACATATTTTCGTGGGCCTTTATCACTATGATGGTCTATTTTTCAATGTGATTGGGCGCACGGTTGTTGCGAATACGTGAGTACATTGAGTGAGTGGTTGTTGGTTATATGTGCACACCTGCACGTGTGCGGTGACATGAAATCATCGGAACATGACATCTTTCGGGCGAAAGTGGCAAAAATCCCAATATTGTTGTTTCTCATCAAATACTGTAATTGAATTCAATTTGGTTCATACCGTTGGGAACCCCTTTAGTGGTCTCGACTTGGTTCGTGCCAGTTGCCTCCCGCGATTGTTTGCGATGGGACCGGAGCTTGACGCCAATGTCTTTAACCCCTTTGCGTTGCCCATCCTTGGTCCATGAAGTGCGCCGCGGGCACGCGGCAAGGGGTACTCGGTATCTTTGAAGACATCTCCCAAACCCTTGTGGGAAGGCAGATCCCCACCACCCACGCCAATCCATCACATCGGCGTTGGTTGGTTGGTTGGGGGGGGGGGGGTGGTTGTACATCCCATCGGTGTTGGACACTGATGCCGAGGCGGTCTCACAAGCGTACCCACTTGTGCACCGCAAGTCCCATTGTGTAATGGCAAGTTGGGGCTTGTGTACATGGGCAGCGATGGCTCAATCACAACGTGCTCGGGATATTGTGTTTGAGCAATGAACACCCACTGAAGCATGACATCATCCCGAAGCACCCAAATGGAAGTGGTCAAAGTGTATTTGTCGTTGGTTTCCCGCCACATCACCCGCTCCCATAGCTTGGATGCTGCTTGCTGGCTTGGCGTGGCTTTGGGTTGGGAGTGCTCTTGACACATGTTGTCACGAGGAGGAGGCCAAGGCACAATTAACACATCATTCTCGCCATGGACATGACATATGGCATGAGAGGCAAAATCCCTCCAGGGCAAGTGTGGGCCATCCGAGACATGTGGCAAGGACGGCATGGAAGCTTTTCACTACTTGGCGCCTAGGGGGATGATTGATGTGAGTCCTCCCATCAACCGGGGCGATCCACACCACCCGACGTCTTTGCAGTGCTCAGTCTTCTCCCAAGGATCTCCCCCCTTGGATTGGGAGGTTTTGTGCATGTCGTGTGCTAGCAGCGCCTCCCAGCCTCCCTCCGGCCAACTGGGTTCTCCATCCATGACGCCCACGATGTTCAGTGTGCAATGCTTTTTGCCCAGCATGCAACGTTGTCTGCCCACCGCCATCCCCCGCTACTTAGTACGTGTGTGCTTTAGAACCCAATACTAGAAAATGCCGGGAGCGTTGGGTAAAAACGAAAGAACTCACGTACGCGCACTAGCTTCTTGGGTTGTGCAACTCCGAGGGTTGAGCCTCTACTTGTGTCGTTGCCTTCGTAACCAAGAACAAGGTGTCTAAAGACGTGATGATCCCATAATGATGGCGCCCTTTGCAACCCTTGAGACATGGCAACACACACACTACATAGCTTTGACATTGCAGGTTGTGTCTTTTTTTTGGGCATGCGGTCCCCCGCCGGAATGCAGGTTGCGTCTTTGTCATGCATGTCCAAGTTTGCCTGCTCCACCATTCTCACAATGCCACGAGGCATCATCTCACCGTAGACACCCACGCCTACCAACGCAAGACAAAATACAGACACACATAGGTGGTTCCTTCAAAAGTCACATCTTGAACTCTGCTGGAACCGAAACGTCTACCTTCCACACAACAATGAGCTTCTTGCTTGTGCCTTGGCATGCACCCGCATGCACACGAACACGCCGAACACACCGTGATACCTTGGACTCCAAGGTGTTTCGGTGCAAGGCATGTCGCTTGCCATGTCTACACGTGCCCATTCCCACTGCCACTGCACAGATCAAGTCAATTGTCTTTGTTTCGCCCAACGATGGAAGCCGCCCCAACACGATCAAGCTGTACAGCAATGCCCAATCCGTGAGCTTTGGTATGGTCTCCCAAGAGGCGGCCACCCAGGAAGTGGTCATCGATTGGGCTCCGGATGCGCAGGTGCAACACATTCGCCACCCCAACCCCTGAGATGCTGCACGATGACGATGCATCCTGCCCCGCCCTCCGTGCCACGCATCCTCTTTGCAATGGGGTCACAATGACCATGATGTATTGGGGTGGTTGGCACTCTTAATCGCGCGCGCGTGTCACATCGCCGTGGCCGCTTGTCGTCACTATCTCCAAGACTCCAGAAGCAAGCCCCCCGCGTGCGCGCCAACCCCCCCCCCCCATTCCCCCCTCCCCAATATCGGTGTGCGGTGGGGTATGCGGGGGGCGGCGGGTACATGGGGAAGGCCTGTCCCCCTTCGCCCCATAGTCAAGGTTTCGGGGTGTCTTAGGCCTTGGGGTGATCAGGTGATCATGATTTGCCTCTCGGAGGTGGGTTAGCTGGTGGGTAGGTAAACAATACGACAAGAGTAGTCTTGATCCCAGTCTCCGCAAAATTTGTGGCCGCCTGTGGCAGCCTCCGGCAGAAACACCAGGATACATCCGCCAGCCTCCAGTAGAAGTTTGGTCCACATCTGGCAGCCTTCGGCATGGCAAACACCACTCTCCCCGGGTAAGTCGGGCTTTCACTTGTGGGGGGGGGGGTCGATAGAGCCCCCAAAACGGGGGGGGGGGGCGATTGACAGACACCATTATCATTGAACATCCTGCATTTGCAGGTGTTCCCTGGCTCAAGTGCGGTGCTTGTGCTTTCAGGGGTATATAACCACGCCGATTCCCTTCAATCCTACATGGGTTTGCCGGCTGATCCTGCATCTGTCTCTGAGGAATCCATGCCCGAGGAAAATGAATGACAACAACAAGGCCACGGCACAAACAACAACACAACCCAGCCCCAAGACAACCACCACACCAATGAAAGACAAAGCACGTACCACAACATCGTGTGCACTCCTAACACCGACAACCCCAGCCACCGCACAGACCCCCACAACCAAAAAACCATCATACGATGCCATCGTGAAAGCAAGACATTTTGGCAGACGTGTTTGGCTTGGCTTCAATTTGGTATAGAAAAAATGCTCCCCAGAGAATTATAAGAGGGGGGGCGGTCTGGGTGGGTCAAAAGCCGGGTGAGTGGGTCAATACTCTCATCGAAAGAGGGTGCTTGGTCCACGGGGGAGAACATGTCAACATACATATTTTCCTCTGCACTCACCCCCCCCCCCCGATTTGCTGTCAAGCAGATATTTGTACCATTTTTTCCACCACTTCCACGTGCACAACAGATTGTGCCAAGTTATGTTGGTGTACAGCGATGTGAAGTCAAATGTGGAACATGCCAGGGTACACTGGTTGTGTGGCATTCGCTGTGTCCATTCCTGCAACCGTGACACTAACTCCATTGCGTTCAGTAATGGTGTGTATTTTTGAGGGTTGCATGGTTTATCCAGCTTGAGCCAAATTTGGACCAACACGCTGAGCAGGGTTGACACCGGTGTAGTTGCCCACCGCCGGCATCCCAACAATAGGCCTTGAGTGCCAATCACCTGAAGGGGCGAGTTTTACACTTTCGTGCGCCACACAATCAAATAAAACCCAAATGCACAACAACACTCACATCCGGCAGCCTCCGGCAAAGGAATAGGCCACATCCCTCAGATTATCAAATCTAAAGGGCAACAGACGCAGAGACGCACTTCCTGCCTTCTGCGGCCGGCCCGCAGGTCTTTTCCATGGACTACAGTCTGTTTGCATGGCCCGTGTGTAAGGGCTGCGTAGGCACACAGCACGTCTGCATGTGCGTGTCCCCACGGGAGGGCCCGCTGGCACTCCGCGCACCTTTGTGGGGCCGTTGTGTACAGGGCGATCAGATGCGGGGCACGGCCGCCCTGAAGTTCGTCCGCTTTCAAGAGGTGGCCAAGTTGGGCCTTTTTGTCGAAGACAACGTAGGTACTCTGCACTGGCCCCGGCACTGAGGTCAGCAGGAGCGGGCCAAGAGGGACACGTAGGCAGAGGTGCGGGCTGGGGCCCAGGCTGGGGCATTGGCCGGGGCGCAAGGGCTGGGGCGTGGGCCGGGGCACGGCGCTCATCGATGGGTGGCAAACTGGATGCCAAAGGGTTGTGAAACCAGAGATCGTTGTCCGATGCCACACGACAGTCTCAAGCCTCGCATCATGCGGCTGTCCGAGAAACTTCAATGCAATCCTTATCGCCTCGTTGCACAAGCCCGCGTGGGTACTGCTGGCGTCAACTCCACCAGACACTGGGTACATCACACCTCTTCTGACTGACTACGCGTATCATGCACTGACAGTTGCAAAAGAAATGGAACACACACCAAGGATAGCTGACGCAAATGTGTTGATCGGGATTCGATGCCACTGGCATGGAAAAGCATGCATTTTCGACGAGGGAGCTGAAAGGGAGCTGCTTCCAGTTTATCAGCCTGTGGTGTTTGTCTTTGCGCGAAGGAGCACCCCCAGGGAGCGCCCAACACAGCGGTGCTGTCACCCTCCAACCGCCCGTCACCCTCTAACCGACGGCGGGGACCCTCCAACCGCCGTCGGTTGCCGTCCTTTCGGTTGCCCTCCAACCGCCGTCGTGCATGGTCAGCCCTCTTTTTTTTTTAAAGAGAATACGGAAGTGCCCCGACCCTCCCATCGTGCACGGACTGCCGCTCCCCGTTTCGCCTCAACTGCAGGTGGGGAGGATGTCACTGTGATCGAGGGGCTCACGATCATGGGGCAACTCATCAACACGGAGGGCGCGAAGCACCAGATCAGTATGAAAGGCCACGCCGATGAGTCACACAGTCTGGGCAAGTATGCGGCCGCGCGCGCCCCTGTGACCCTCACCCGCGCCACTCTGCGCCGTTTCGGCATGGCAACCCGCTGCATGGCTCTGCGAACAGGTTGGGTGAGGGAGTCCCGGGGGGGCAGCCGGGCCGGGTCCTTGTATGCGACCCCCCCAGCCCCCCCCCTCCTCCCCCCCCCGGGTTTTGAAAGATAGTGGTGCCGGGTTGGCCCTCAACAGGTGTCCCCAGAGAAAACTGTCCGGTAGGAACACCCCCCCCCGACCCCCGGCAGGAACACCCCCCCCCCTGACCACCGGCTGGACCCCCCCCAACTGCCCCCCCCCCCCCCGAGTTTTGACAGATAGCTGGGGGGGGTGGTCGCATCAGGACCGTTGGTAGTCGCCCCCCCGGGGAGGGAGTGCCAGGCCTCTGCCGGTGCCCGGTCCCCAGAGTACCGCAGGGAACCGCAGGGAACCGCAACCCCCGCGCCCCGCATCAGATTCGGCCGTCTGGGACGTGCAGGCGATGGGACGTACCGAGTGTCGTGCCACCACCGCGTGTCGTACCCCTTGTGCCCATCGCACCCCTGACCCCCTGGACGAGGACGTCGTTGACCAATCACTTGAGGTTGAGGGTTGAACGCCCCCCGGGGGGATCCCACGGGCACCCCCGTAACATTCAGAAAATCGGTTGGCAGGGGAGAAGTGCCACGACCAAGCGCCCTGTGTGCCGCGCGGAGACACGCTGCAAGATCCGTCGGTGCACACCGATGTACGTCTGTCGTGCCGGCGCGGTGCTCCAGAACTCGGTCCAGTGCCCGCCACAGCACGTGCGGCGAAGATTGATCGCCCTCCGACCACTTACGGAATCGATTGGGCGGGGGGGGGGGCACCCTTGGCTCAGATTTTCGCTGTGTAGTGCGTACTGTGCCCTGCGTGTTCTGCTGTTCCCTATCCTTGTCCACCGCCCCTTGGGGAGCTGCCATTCTGAGCCGTGGCCCAAGCTGCGGGCCCCTCGTACACCGTAGTATGGCAGCCGGCAAACCCCATCGTGCCGCATGGTATGGCAGCGGTTGTGCTGGGTGAATGCGTTCATGGGCGTGCCAAACACCCCCCCCCCCCAACATTTCGGGGGCTGTTGTGTGCCCCCCCCCCTCTCCATGGGCCAACCCTCCGGAGGTGGACGCCTGCTCGCAGCCCCCGGTCCAATGTGTTCTGCAGAACGGCAAAGTGATGCAGAGCCCCGTGAGCACGCGACAAGACCAACCGAGCAACGCTGCGGCCATGCCAGCGGTCTCGGCAGCCAATGGGCAGCGGGCACTGAGCGGTTCGGCAGTCGATTGGCTTTTTGGTACCGGCCCAGGGCGCCCTGAACGCCCCTTGGGTCCCCAGGATGTCCCCGGCTCCAGACGAGTCACCCTCCGAAACTGCGTCAGGGGATAAATGCAAGTGAAGCTTGCTGCGCTTGGCACGGGGGTTGACGCCGCAGCGGTATTGCAGCTGCAATTGTGGGCATCATACTCAAGTATTCAAGTATCATGGAGGACATTCGCGGGAGGGGCCGGGGCTAGGCCTATGTTTCGCAATCCATCGTACTCCAGGATTATGGAGGGGCATGTGTGTGGAGTAATTCGGCGTGCCGTTCACGGTAGATTTGCTTTTTTTTTTTTGTGGTAGTTGAGTGTGACGCCTCACCAAGTCGGGCATTCATATGCCTGTGCTTCGTGTTGCATTGTAGTCTTGTATCATGCGGCGCATTCGTGTGCGGGGACTAGGCCTGTGCTTAGGTTGCAGTGCAGTTCTGTATCACAGAGGGCACTCAGGTGGAGGCACTAGGCCTGTGTTTGGTGACGCAATCGTGCTCAGCTATCGTCGGGGGCATTTATGTGCGGGGGTCCAGGCCTGTGCCTAGCGCTGTCCCGTGCTGTCCTCTGTGGGTCGTGGGGTCAAGGCACCTCGTCGGACCACTGGGGGGGTTTGGGTTGGGCGTGCAGGTCTTCCTGGGGACTGCCTTCTCAACAGCCTCTCAAAGAGGTTGAGGCCGAAGCACTGTCTTCGCGAACCTCTTGACGCATTGCTCGTTCTAAACCGAACGGTGGTGCCCCTCTCCCTTTGGGTGAGGGGTGTGGGTCTATTGATGGGTCGGTGGGTCGGTGCGGTAGACTGTTGTGGCATGACTGTCCATGAGCGAGCGTGTGCTGCTATCTCAGACCTTTGGCTCACGTGTGCATTGTGGACCAGCCACTAGCGAGGTCATGTTGGATGGGGTGTCCTCCACCGGTGCAGCACAGTGAGGCATCGTCCGCTGTTCAATGACACATGGCACTCCTGAATCATAATGGCAACCTGGAACGAGCCGCATGGCAGAAGGACCGTGGCCACTCCGGTGGTCTCAACTGCTGGCGCTTGGTGTGAATTCGACAGTAGCTTTCGACCAATTAGGTCATCACATTGGGCTGTGCCGTGGTCCAGCAGCTTTGTTGACCTTGCATCCCCGACCCCGCCCCAGGGCGCCCTGTGCCCCCCAGTCACTTTTTGAGAACCGCCCCATTCAATCGTCTTTAGCTAACGTGCATTTCCAGAACACCCCCCTGGATTGCCCCATGAGGCGGATCGCCCTCAAAAAAGCTGCAGAAGCAGACTCAGACGCATTGACGCGCCGCTAGAACGTGCGACGCTTGCCATGGGACGGGGACTGAAGGGGTTGGAGTCGGGGCTTTGGGGGTGTTTTGCAGCGCCAGGCCCACACGGGGCCCGCGCTGGACAACTGTTTGACCGTTTGCCACCCCCTGCCCCGATCGCCGTGCCTGTTCCCGGGGTGTGGGATCCCATGTCCGCAGCACCACACCCCAGTCCAAACGGGGGGTCATACGTGGCGTGTGTGCCCCAGCATGATCGTCTGTCTTTAGCCCCGGGATTGATTGCCACACAAAGACTGAAGCCAGGGCCACAGAAACAGTGCCCAGCCCGCTCAAACACACCGTAGAATCAACAGCTGTCGTTGAACAGGTGGTCCATTTTGATGCAGGCACTGGCCCTGGTGCCGTGCCTCCTCCCGCACAAGCAAGCGGTGTGGCACCGTCAGAAAAGCGGGGAAAAGGGATGTTGGGCCGTAGCAAGGTGTTGGCACCAGCAGAGAAGGGGTGTTGGGCAACAGCAAGGGGTTGGTACCATAAGATAAGGAATGTTCACCATAAGCGAAGGGGTGCATACCATAAGCAAAGGGGTGTGCACCACAAGCAAAGGGGTGCTGACCATACACAACAGATTGGCATCAGCAGCAAAGGGGTGTTGAGCATACACTCACGTTTCGCACCATCGGCGGAGGTTGATGCGCTCCACTTTCCCAGCACTCCCTTGAAGAGGATGTACCGGGTGATGAGGGCAGCCCGTTCCTGCAGTGGGCTTCTTGGACTTAGGCCTGCCCGGCATGACGAAGCTGAAAAATAGGCACAATTGAAGAGAAAATGGTTCAACCCCATATCCACACCCATTACTGGGTGCCTTACCGCACGTAATCTGGTAACAAAAAACTAGTCATCCATCACCACACCCATGACTGGGTGGGGGTAGCCAGGCCCGGTCCTTGTATGCGAGCCCCCCCCCCCCCCCAAGGTCTTGAAAGATAGCGGTCCCCGCGGTGTGACAGGTAGAAACCGACTCGGCCGCAAAGCTGCCACCCCGTGCTTGCTTCACATGCAGAATCTGACCACTTTTAACGCCAAAGAAATGTTCGGCGCCTTTGCTTCGGCGCCAGCGTTCGCAGTGACTGATCCATGGCCCTGTCAAATGAGTCACTTTCCCAGACCCCCTCCCTGCCACCACTTTTCACCAGCTCTTTTGACAACCCCCCCCACCACCACCACCACCACCACCACCATAGGCACCATGAAACTCCTTGTGGCTTGTCTCTTCTTTGTATAATCATAGAAAAAATGTATACAATGTCCGGTAACACGAGGTTACACACCTGGTTATGGGTCTGGTTGGAACAAAGAGTAACGCGACATGGTGCGCAGGCATATTCATTCTCTTCAATAGAAATTTGAAGCTGACCATAATTCCCATGATGAGACATGCACGAGTGGTAGGCAGCACAAAAGGATGGCGATCAATGGCAGCCGCTGGTTCACAAGCAAACTGCGCGATGCCTGCAAATGGCAACGGCAATCCTCGAGGCATAATTGATCAGGGCACCCTTGTACTGTGAATTCTGGCAATCGGTAATTAAAGATGCTACAATGCACTGAGGCTTGTAACTATCTGTAATACTGTTGTCAATATGAACTTCCCCGTCGATATGATCTTGAATTTGTTGGCTATCACAATTGCAAGAGGCTGGATCTACTTATAGTGTCGGTTGTTACTTCAACATCTCCCATGGGCACCTTACCCTCTAAGGGAAGCTGGCCACATCTGCTAACACCTCAGCCCATTTTCCGTGGGCATCTTACCTGAGAGAGCACAGCAGACAATGGCAAACCCTCACCAAGTACAAGACACATGATGACCCCAATCAACGTTCTGATTCGAAAAATAGTATTTTCATTCTGTTTGGGTGCGGGTCAAAGCGGCCCAAAATGTCCCATCTACATGACTTGAAATCAGCAACACCGTGGGTGGCCAGGTTGTGCTGCAAAAAACAGGGCTCTATTGACGAGCCCCCCTAGAATCCAGCAGAGACAGACCCCCGGGTCCCAATGCCGGGGTGCCGCTGCCCATTTTCTTTTTTTTTTCTGACACATTTTACAGATTCCCAGCCCATCAGTTCCAATGGAGAGGTTTGGACTGTTGGGCTCCGAGTATGCAGCGCATATTTACATACCCCCATGAGCAAAGGGGTGTCGGGCAAAAGGAATGGTTGGTACCATAGGCAAAGGGTGTTAACCATCAGCGAGGGATTGGCCCAAAAAGCCAAGGGGTGTTGACCAGAATCAAGGGGTTGGCGGCACCATGCACAAAGGAGGGCAGACGGTACGCAAGGGTTACACAGCACAAGCAAACATGTGCACTGGTAAATGTTATTCTTGGGCCTTTTTGCCGGGTTCTGCATAAGCAAGGCAAATAATAACAAGTAATATAGTCTATTTGGGGCTACAACATGCCGATAGCGTCTACTATTATCACTGCGTCTACTTGTAGTAGACAATGTCTACACAGTGCAGATCACCATCCCCGTGTGCATTGGTAAGCGTCGCTATGGCAGCTTGTAGTATGTAGCAATTGTGTTGTAAGTAGATGTGGTCTACTCTGCATAGACATTGTAGGCATGTTGATGGTGTGTGTGCCGAACCATATGTGAGGTGCAAAGTGCCAAAATGTTTGTGAGGCACCAAGTTTGCAGTGCTTGTGCTTGATTCTCACCTCTTGCAGCCGGTGGAGTACTGCCAGCCCCCGTAGGTCGTTTTCGCACGCAGTATGTGGATGAGGAAGAGGATGTACTGGGGCTGGGGGTATACTGGATGGAATACGTGCAGAATGACCATTTACAGCCCTTTTTTTGTGCTTCTCCCCCACATGTTCCCCCATTTACCCACATTTCTCCTGCATTTTTCCCGCATCCTCCCTCATTACACTGATTCCCATGCACCTTCCCTTCATCCTCTGGCCCCTCAATTTCCCCCACAATATCCCCCATCCACACCCATTCACACCAACTTCCCCGCATGGTTCCTTATAACCCCCACATTAACACCCATTTTCCCGGCAATTTTCTCTGAAGCCTCCCCCATGTGCCCCATTTCACCGCCCTTTCTCCCACAAGCCTCCCAAATGTACGCTCATTTCGCCGTGCTTTTCCTTTTAGCCTCCCACATGTATACCCATTTCCCCTCAGTTTTCCGGGGGTGTCAAAACAGGGACGATGCAGTGTACAATGCAGGAAATTCGGTGTGAAGTGGCCCAGAAGTTGGGGAAAGGTGTGCGGGCATCACCTGTAATTTGGGAAGAACAGAGAAAAGTGCAAAGAAATGGTGTAAATGTGTGTGCACGTCTGCAGTGCACGTCTGCGATCCTCAGTGGGTTGTGCTCTGGGTCTCCTCCACGTCGTGTGTGTGTGGGGGGGGGACACCAGCAAGAGCACCGGCCGCAGCGGCCGACAGAAAGCAGCGACCCGACACACCATGCGAAGGGAAGAACGGGTGACCGTCCAGGGCCCCGTAAAGGAGCAACAACCAGACGGAATGTCACACAGGGGGTAGGGGTATAAGAAAATGCTGCGGGAATTGGTGTAAATGGGGAAGGCGATCAGGCGGGGCCGCGCGCTCCTGCCCGTCATGGATTGTTTCGAATTCTATATGCCTGTGGGTCAGGGAGGGACTGCATGCAGCAACATCAGCCAAACCCTGATCGGGCCATTTTTGGTACAGAAACTTTTGGGTCCCAGACCCCCATCCCCCCCCTCCTCTCTTCCAATGTTAGCGTGCCCTGCTTTTTCCTTGTCCAGTATGCATGTCTGGCCCGCCATGCATTCCAATACATGAGTAAGAAGGCATCCGTTGGGGGCAGAGCAGACCAACCTGTTGCCAGCCAGCCCTCCCCAGGGGAGGCATCTGCCCTCTTCAGCTGCCAGAAATGTAGGCGGACCCTCGTCGTGAGCTCCAAGTGCACGCTGGAGGACAATGCCCCGCGCCGCGTGCACGAGGAGAAGGCCTGGATGGCCGTGTCCGCGCAGGAGATGCTGCAGCGGGAGGGGGCGGGGGACTCCGACTGGATTGCCGTCACCAACCGCCTGCTGGACTTCGTGTCCGAGGTGGTGCAGCACGACCAGCCCCTGTGCCCCGACTGCACGGAGATCATGGTCGCGGATCTGGAGAAGGAGCTGCGGAGCAGCGAGGCCGAGCGCGACCATTACTGCGGGTTTCTGAAGGAGTGGGAGGCCGAGGACGAGGCCATGATCACTGCGCAGGAGCGGCAGTTGAACAAGGAGTTGCAGCAGCTGGAGAAGGAGGAGGCCCAACTGATGCAGGTCTCCCCAAACTTTGGTCATTGGGGGCGTACCGTGCGCTGTGCACGCGCTGTGCGAAAAGTTGGCTGTTCTCCACCACCGGGAGTTCGGTAAGTTAGGAAGATGGAAAGGACGTCATTGAATAGCTGCTGCAGTGGAGGGGGCTATAGGGGGCAGAATTTAGGTCCCTGGGACCCATGGCAAGCATGAGATGTTTGAATTTTTTAGTTTTGAATTGATTGTGCATGATTCCGCAGGTCGGTGGTTTTCAGGGTTGTTACCTGGAGAATCACCGTAATAATTGGCGCTGTGCCCGCGCTTTGCGAAAACGCCCCCATTGTGTCAGTGACAGTGGTACCCCCCCCCCCCCCCTGTCCAATGAATCCCTTGTTGAACGAACACTTCCGTTCGGACCGTACTTTTTCGGGACCTAATTAATTGGGTACCGGGTTTCAGAACCGAGGTTTCAGGCCTAAGAAGTGCGGAAATGAGGGGCTGTTGTGATGCATCGTGCAACGATGGTGGACAAATCTGTAAAGCAGCGTGCGAGGGAATGGCACCCCTCAACTACAGGACCTCGAATGCCCACCGTGACTGATCGGCTGCGTATCTTGTGCCTGGGGATGTGCGACCGAAGGTTCAGAACATTGTCGCGCGCACCGAACGGCGTGTCCAGCGAACACTCCTGTTCGGACCGTATTTTTTTGAGGACTTTATTGTTCGCTGGACACGGGGGGTGGGGGGGGGGTACATCTTCGTTGACTTGGGTCGAGAGACGCGTGACAGTCGTCGGTCGGCTGGACCGCACCCGGAAATCCAGAGCTCAAAGCTCCGAAGCCAGGCACCACCACAAAGTACCGCAAGCCCCACGGGGGGTTGCTTCGCCACACTTGCCGATTCCGCCGTGCTACGGGGGCAGGCCGCGAGGGCTGCTCATTGCTGGGCAAACATGGCCTCGGTTCGTTGAAGGTCGTGTGACGTTCCCCGCGAGGGAGTCTGTCGGTGAAGGCACCACACTGGAGCCCTCTTCAGCGACTTGGGGGCATCGCATCCAGTGGCATAGCATCTTGTGCGACCCCACCTTGCATCACACCAAGCAATCGAGACTGGATACTGGGACCCAGCGGGTGGAGCAAGGGGCTTCATTGGGTAATTGGAACAACTCATCATGCATCTTGCACGCTACCCAAGGGGTCAAGATGCATTTAGAATGGGCCAACAACACTTGTTTTGGCTTCATGTGTGGTCCGAGATTGCGTTTGGGAAAACACAATATTGGCCCATTGTCAGTGCCACACAGGCCCTTTTCAGGGCATTGTGGAGGGTACAGGGACACAACAGTGCTTGTTTACGGCTGCAAAACGGCATTCATTTACAACATCAATTTAGGTGGACCTCGATCAGTTTTGGAAAACCTGAATTTTGAACCGTTCCCGTTCCCCATAAAACTCTCCTGTGGCACCACCGATTGACAGGTCGCCGCGTCGTTTGGTGCGTGAAAAGGGGTCAAAACAAGGTCAAAATGGGCCACGTAAACGAGTTTTGCCTTCCCAGCAGTCTAGCATCGCGTTGTGACCGATTTGCACCCATTTTCGGTCCAACAAACGGGCCAGTTCGTGGCAAGTTGCAAGGTGAGAAGGGCACAGCCGGGCTGCTAGCGACTGTGGTAGGCAGTAGAAGGCAGCATTGGCAAGAACCCTGAAAATGTACCCGTTGGCGTGTTTGATGGGTCCCCGAGGGAAATGCAGTGGTGCATAGCAGGAGTAAACAGGAGTGGGGCATTCCAGGGCATTGCCATGGGCCCGTCATAGGAACTACAGCAGATCGAGGCGGAGCAGGAGGCGGTCAAAAGAGAGTCCGCCGTGATGGCTAAGGAGAAGGAGGAGCTGGACGCGCAGGTGGAGGCGTACTGGAAGAGCTGTAACGAGTGCCTCGTGAAGGACGCGATTGTGAGTGAGAAGGCGGCGTCGGTGCACCTGCACCTGCAGACGGAGATGGAGGAGCTGACCAAACTGAACCGCACCAATATTCTGAATGAGGCTTTTCATATTTGGTTTGATGGCCATTTTGGGACCATCAACAACTTTCGGCTTGGCAAGATGCCCAGTGAGGTGCACCCATTGCCTTCCCCCCACCACTTCACAAGATGCCCAGTGAGGTGCCCCCATTGCCTTCCCCCCACCCCTTCACAAGACGCCCAGTGAGGTGCACCCATTGCCTTCCCCCCACCCCTTCACAAGATGCCCAGTGAGGTGCCCCCATTGCCTTCCCCCCACCCCTTCACAAGATGCCCAGTGAGGTGCCCCCATTGCCTTCCCCCCACCCCTTCACAAGATGCCCAGTGAGGTGCCCCCATTGCCTTCCCCCCACCCCTTCACAAGATGCCCAGTGAGGTGCACCCATTGCCTTCCCCCCACCCCTTCACAAGATGCCCAGTGAGGTGCACCCATTGCCTTCCCCCCACCCCTTCACAAGATGCCCAGTGAGGTGCCCCCATTGCCTTCCCCCCACCCCTTCACAAGATGCCCAGTGAGGTGCCCCCAGGAATGTATTAGAATGGCCGTACACCGTAGGAGGAGGGGGGGGTACCCCCCCATGCCGGTGCGACCGGTCCCTGCACGGACTACTTGCTGTATGAAGGCTGGGTATGTGCGCTTCACAGACAATCCAATCCAAACTGCCGTGAGGCACGCCTCAGCTCACTGCCACTGCAGGGCTATGAGACACCGATTGGGGATCCTTCACTGAACTCATCAACCCAATGGCACGCCGTAGGTCACTGCCACGAGACACCGAGTGGGGATTCTTCTTTGAACTCATCAACCACCTCGCACCGCAGCCTTCGTAGAAGCGAGCCCGATTAGGGAGGAAGGAGGAGGAGGAAGAGGGGGAGGAAGAGGAGGAGGAAGAGGAGGGACCTGCGGGGGTGGTTTCAAGAGCGACTGCACACCGTCCATCCCTCCCACCCTACATCCCTGCATATGCGCCCCCATCCCCTCCCCTGGTCGCTCTCCCCCTCGTTCCTCCTGCTATTGCCTTGCAGCAAGTGGAGTGGAACGAGATCAATGCAGCGTGGGGGCATGCCGCATTGCTGTTGCACACCATCGCCCGCATGCGGAAGGTGCAGTGGACCAAACACACGGTGGTTCCGATGGGCAGCTTTTCAACCGTTGAGCCGGGGCGATACGAATTGTATGGGGGTGCCCCTGTATTCTGGGCCTCAACCCGCTTCGACAAGGCGATGGTGGGCTTCTTGTTCTGCCTGAACGAGGTGCTGAAGGAAGTGCACAATGCGCAGGTGTGCACAAGACTGTCACACGGGCTGGTGGTGATGCTCAAGAAGGTAAACCCCCCCCCACACAGGACGGACTCAAAGGCCCAATGCATGTTGGGCCTCACCCTCCTCCCCACCTTCGCACAAGACAGTGCCGTGGCCCGACCAAAGCTGGCTTGGCTTGGGCTGCACAGCGGCCGGAGGAAAACCCCTGACGTGCAAACCACTTTCCGCCGGAAACGACCCCGTTCCGCCGGAAACGAACATTTTCCGCTTCACGGGTGTTGGGCCGTACCAAGCACCTGGGCAGTGCCAATGCACAGTTTGTTGGACAGTGGCGATGCACTGCGAGACAGCTGGCTTTGTCGGCCGTCAAGTCGTCGTAGGTAGTGGGCCGTCGAGCACCATTTCCTGCCGGTCGCCCCCCCCCGCCCCCCATGCCCGTAACCCCCAGTTTTTGTGATTTCCACCGCCCCGAACGCCCCACACGGACCCCTAGGCCGGACACTGGTGCAGACCACATAGTTTGGTCCAACTCTGAGTCCAGCGCGGGCCAAAGCTGATTCTTGCAAAATTTTTGCCAGACCATTTGGGATGTTCGAACGAGTGTTTTGGCCGTTTTTGAGCCCATCAACACCCGCTCGGGCCCACCAAACGCCCCAAAAGTGTTAGGTACCGCCGGTCGAGGTCGCCAAAACCGGCCCAAAGCGGGTCACGATGCGTTTTCCCGCGGCAGACCACCAGACCGGCACGGCGTCCCCAGTGCGCAGTGCAGGGGGCTGCACCAGTGCCTCTCCTTGTCAGTATGTCCGAGCACCATTGGGCCCCCAGGGCTGTGGTTGTGCGATACTACACCCGCCGGATGGGCACCCCCAACTCGTGATTGACCGTTCTTGCCGCCCACTACCCGTGCCCACTCCGTCATCAGCAGTTTGGAGCAGGAGAACGATAAATGAGACCGCTAAGTGGACACGGCCGCGTGTGAGGCTGAAAGGGCTCGGCCCACTCTAAAACTAGGAGCCACTTCGCCCTTGGGTTCTCTTCCCCCGACGGCTCAGCAGAGGGACAACCGTCTCACCCTCACCTGCTGACCAGCAATGCAACCCAAACCGGTGCGCACCCCAGGCAGTACCAACGGCACACTTCCTGAGCCTTCATGGCAGTCTTCCCCACCATCTCCCCAAATGTCGTCTCATCCCGTTCACAACTTTATGACAGGGTCTACAGCCAGCAGACCACGTCCACTGCATCCGAGGTGGGTACCCCCCCTCCCCCTTGCGCAAGCACGGCCTTGTCTAAGCACGGGGTGGGCGTTGAACCGCTGTTTTTAGGAAATTTTTGGTACCATTGTTTTTGTGGTCTCAGATGTGACATGGGTTTTAAAAACAATTTACCACACATTGCAACCCGATGATGTTTGTTTTGAGGTGATTCTTAGCCATTCCCGCTATTTCCCTTCCACAGCCTATCACCATCTGCATGTGAGGGCTCTCCGGGATGTGGGCGGTCATGTGTGTTTGTCATCATGTGTGCCACATGCAAGCATGGCCTTGTCTAAGCACGGGGTGGGCGTTGAACCGCTGTTTTGCCTGGTTTTTTGGGACCGCGGCCGTGCTTGCGCAAGGGGGGGGCGGGGTACATTGGGCGGGCTTCACAGCATGAGTGTAGGGCAGCCCCATGGTCCGGCACAGGTCAGTGGCCACACATGGCACATGGCACGTGGCACGTGGCGAGGGATTTGCGTGGTTGCCCCAGTGGAGTCCTTTGTTGTTTGTTTCCTGGGGTGTGATGGGGGCGCATGGGAGGCCTTCTGCCATGCCTCCCCTCGAGTGTGTAACGTCTGATTTGCCGCTGGGGTCTACACCCATTCCAATACATATTTGGGATCCTCTTGTGCCCCATCATTTGGATATGGTCGTGTGAACACGCTTCGGCTATGTGCGTCATGGTGAAAATGTTGTCGACATACCACATCTCATCTTCTACTTTGTGTACTGCATACTATCACCAAAACGTACTGCACCTCCACTACACCATACCACATGCATTGTCCAATAGTGCATATGATCAACATAGCATGCGGCATGTCCGTGATTTTGAGTACCACACAGAATTGCCACAACATATCCATCACAAACAGAGGACAGACGAGACCTGCTGCTATGTTATGGTGACAGTACTGCTAAAAGTGTGTGTCATGGTAGTGATAATCCGTGGTACCCGGTGTAGTGCGCATGCCTTTGCTGTGCTGATAACACACAGCCCTCAAAGTTGAGCACATGCTGTGAGTTATGGTGATATTGGGTGGTGCACAGGCTGTGGAGGTGCTGCACGTGCTGGTTCTGATATGTGTGATTAAATGTGCTGCCCAAAGTAGTGGACAGGCCAGTGTTGTGGCGATGTTATGTGGCGCAATGTCGTGTGTTTTGGCGGTAGCATGTGGCGTCCAACACAGTGGAAAGTCCGTCTGTTGTGGTGTCAATATGTGATAGCACGTCCATTATATTGGGCACCGTGTATTATCTCCACAACACACAAGCTTTCCACTACATTTAATCCGCGTATTCTCAGCAGAGGACACGCACCACATGTTGTCATTATCACACACGCTGGCCCAGTACTTTGGGCGTCGCATACTGTTACCCTCACATACGAGGCTGCAACTACTTCGCTTGCCGCATCTTGCCACCAGATTGAGTGTGTTATGGTGAAAAAAGGTCCGCCCACCGTGCGGCTTTTTGGATGTGCGGCTTTTTGTAGTTGTTGTGAGGAGGATTCGCCACTCGCAGCCCTGCCTGCACATAGGCCACCCACGTCTGCGGCCCTCTCCATGTACCCCGAATATGATGCATTTAGCCCACCCCCGCTCACAGCTCCCGCAGCCCCACCCCGATGCTCACTACCTCTGCAGGAGGACAAGGAGGCGTACCAGATTCCGTATGAGGTGCAGGATGATAAAGTGGGAGGGCTCACCATCAAGTTGGTTGGCAATGAGGGGGACAAGTGGACACAGGCTCTCAAATACATGTTGACCGACCTCAAATGGCTGGTGGGCATGCTCTCAACGTTCCCGACAAAGGAGTCTTGAGAAGGGCCATAGGACGTTTGTGCCTTCTGGCCATCTACGAGGATTGCATCGTCTCCTGCACCTGGACATTCGCCTCCCGCACGTGCTGGAATCCACATCCACGACCACACGCGCACGGGCGGACATCGTGGTGATTCAGGCCAATAAACACGTTTTGGAGTTGGGATGATAGTCACGTAACACCGATGGTTATGTTCAGCCTCAAGGCCAGTGTTGAAGTTCGGCTGCCGTAACGGCTCTATGGGGAGAGCCTTCAGTGTGGGGCGAGGGATAGGGAGAAGGAATCGGTGGCCGATCTTGACTTGTCCACCCGATGGCGACTCTCCACACGCCAGCAAGCCAACACATACCCCATGCCTCATGGCATTTGGGGCAGAGGCAGGGCTGTTTTCGTTGGGGGGGAGGGGCAATGGGATCTTTGTTCTATTTTCTCTTTGTCACTCAAGACAGCCTGCGATCCCACCGTCAACGGTCAACGGAGTTCAGTGGATGCGGAACGGAGATCGGTGGACGGTCGCTGATCGGCCGGTGGTCTGTTGAGGTCAGGGGTACCGTAGTCCGGGGGGGTTTTTTTTTTTCAGTGGGTCAGCCCTGGGCAAAGCCGCTTCCTACTGCAGAATTGACCGCCTGTGCCGGAGCTTTGTGTTGCCATCCGACCCGAGGGAACCCCTGGTGCCTGCCGTGCCTGCTCAGCCCGTGGGTGCAGAGGGAGGGAGGGCTGGCTACCCCAGGGTACCTCCCCCCTAGGGATGCAATAGAAGGGAAGGGGCCCCAGAGGCGGCCCCAGAAGCGGTTAAATGGGCGGTTGGAGGAGGTTGCCAAAGCGGTTGGGGGCGGTTACTGTCGGTTGCACATGTTACTGAAGCTGGCACTTGCCATCAGGGAGACAGTGGCTGGGCATAGGCTGGGCGCCTTGGAGGGGTACGCCCCCCCCCCCCTCTCTCCAATGCATCCCTGCTCCCCATGGTGGGGCCACTCCAAGCCAGCCCCATTCAGCCACAGCAATCCCTCGCACCCGAAGCCGCAGGGAGCGTGCACAAGGGCAGCAACAGATTCATGTGCATGGCTGCGGCGTGCACGGGGGCAGCAGCAGGAATTGTGCGCTGGCGCCGCAGCTGGGAGCCATGGCCCAGGCAGTGGCCCCCCCACTCGCCTTTGGGGTACTCGGCCATGTCTGTTCTTGTCAGGTGTCCCCGCACCTCCTCCGCCTCTTGCCTCGTGGTTCCCCCACTGATGCGGCCTAGGGGGCGCCTCAAGCGCAGTGCGCGCACAGTGCGCGCGCAGTGCAACTATTTGGGCGTCTGGCCGTACTAGAGACCCATACTTTGAGATACTAGGGGCCCCTAGGGGCATCATGGTGACCCCTAGCGGAGGTTTTGAGTTCTGATTTTGTCCCCCGTACGGTTGCGGTTGCCATTGACAGCTTGGGCAACATCGTTTGGATTTGTCCGTTGGCCCCGGGGACATCGGCGGATGTTCTCATTTGGGATCGCGAGGGTCACCTAATTCTAAGGGCGTTTCCAAGGGGTGTGCTTGGGGGCTCTTCGGGGGGAACATAGTCTAAAAGTAGCGCGCAGTGCGCGCGCAGTGCAAAGACTCCCCCTGCCCCCTAGTGCCCACTACTGACACCCGTGGTCCCCCCACCACACGGAGGTGCGCCCCAGCGCAGCAGCAAGGCGCTCAGTGCCGGGCAGAGCTGCACTGCAGGGGGGCTGTACGCTGGGACTGCAGCGTGGCGCTTAGTGTGGGGGCAGCAGCCGGGGCTGTGCACGAGGGCGGCGGCGGGGATGCGCGCCGTGCATCTGATGCGGGATGGTCGGAAGTAACCTACGCCCTGGAATGAGAGTGCAGGACCACTGCATTAACCCCAATGAAACGCATGAAACGCCCCTAATCCTGTCCAATCAACGGGTCCAAGAGTCTGTCCCTCGTGTTTTTGTACATTGCTGAACAGTGCGTCCAGGGCGTCTGCCACACTCCCCTTCCTGACAGGACGCCACCTGCGCTTCCGCCGGTGCGCTCACGGTCATGCGCTGCTCTGGGCCGCTGTTGCTGCTGACGAGTCGCAACTGTGCCGGCCAATGGCCTACCAATCGTCCTGTGCCTCGTCGCCTTCCAGCCTCACTTCTGCACACGGAGCCCACGTCCCTCTTTTATATACCGCCCCATGTTTTGGCGAGACTCTTAGCCACTGCAACAAACAGGAACGGCTACGTAGCCTTTTCCCGTTCCGGTCGAGACGCTGCTTCAGCGATCAACCCCCCCCCCCCCCCTTGAGGGGGCCAGCACATGTCAGCGAGATGACAAACACACAGCAGCGCCACACCAGAACGTCCGTCCACAAGCCCCTTGTCAGCACATGATGCACCACGACCTGCCCTTGGGCGGTGTTGCTCAGTTTCGGTGGATCCTTCCACGGCCCCGGGGGCTGGACACTGATGACCATCAGGAAGAGTCCCCTCCAACCCCAACAAGTGTACAACACCGGAATACCTATTGAATGGTCCAGTTTTCTTTCCTGTGATTCACCTGCTCCCCGCCCCCCCCCCCCCAAATCTCGTTTTTTACGAGTCTAGCTCTGGTGCATGTGCTGCCACAATATCCCCCTCGGCAGATCTGTGTGCACCAAGGTCCAACACCGCACTACTCCACAGCTGTACACTGTGGTGGGTAGGGGGTGTTAAATCTTGCAGGCGCATTATCTCTGTAACACACAAGCTTTCCACGACATTTTAATCCATGTATTATCAGCAGAGGACAAGTACCACATGGTGTCGTTATCACACACGCTGGCCCAGTATTTTGGACCTCGCATACCGTCACTCTCACATACGGCAGCTCCGCTACTACGCTTGGGTGAGGTCTTGGCGGGGGTTACGCATATCTCTCTGGGACATTCAGTTTATGCCAACACGGAGCAAATTCACATTCTTCCCGGTTTTTCTCAACTTTTAGTCCAATGCACCAAAATGTCGTTACCTTGGGGGGGTATGTGTATGCTTTTCGAAATCTGTGAGAAAAGGCCATTTCAGAAATGTATGGGTTGGGGGGGGGTAGGTGGTCACAGTTTTGCGCATAGAGCTGTACAAGGGAGGACACACAGGGCACAGGCAATGGTCCAGGGATCACTCATTATTCCGAATCCGACTCCTTGTCATCGTTGCCCCTTTCTGCAAGGGCCGGGACTCCATTGGGGCACACATCCCCGTGCTTGTGACTGGGAACATATTTCTTCAGTTTTTCCCAATCCTGCAGCCTGCGTGGCTTCACTGGTACCCACCCTGTGTTCAGGGGCATGGCCCACAGGCCGTCAGTTGTGAGGTCCACATTTCGCTGTTTGGTGAGCTGGACCTTGCACCATGGAATGGCCTCACTGTACCCTGATTTCACCCAGACAAAACCGGGGTGGGCCTCCAGGTTTTCAGGGTTAGGTGTCTTGCCAAAATCCAACCACTTTATCTTCTCTGATCTCTGATCAAAACAGGCTGCCGTGAATTTGTATGCGGACATGGTGGCTGTCTGTTGACAAAAACAGCCAGCAAGCAACACAGGCACTGTCCAAAAAAGACAAAAATCTCAAACATACTGTCAGTACAACATGCAGACCCGGGTGTTCCAAATAGCCCTTTTCAAGGGCTTTCTGAATATACCCCACATACCCCCCCCTTTGGGACACTCAGCGGGCACAAACGAGGCAACAATCACAGCGATCCCTGAAAACGCTCTGTGTTGGCATATTCCTGAACGTCCCAGAGAGATATGGCGTCACCAGTCTGCAAGACGGGGGCTGAACGAACACTGAGGGGGCGCTCCATGCGCTGTGCACGCGCTGTGCGAAACGTAGGTGTGCGAGTTCCTGCCAGAGTCGTTGAGACTGCACGAGGAGGATTCGTTCATTTGGTATGCCATCAAGATGCCATGAAGGTGGTGATCTCCTTGGCCATCCTATATTCTGATTCACCACCTCACTGCTCCCCCAGCCCTCGATCTCGATCTCGTGTGTGGTTGACAGGGTCGTTACGGGAGAGCCAACTTACTATTGGGCGCTGTGCCTGCGCCGTGCAGAAAGGCCCCCTGAGCCTGAGGTCGACGGTTCAGGTCATGGTGGGTGGATGAGGATTGGTGATGGTTGGGGTCAGGTTTTAGGTAATGCGGAGTCTGCAGGTGACAGTGAGAGTAAGGGTTGATGAAAATGAGGTTAGGCTGTGTTCCGTGCTGCTGCGGTGCTGGGGGCGCTGCTTTGGTGCCGGTTGGCGCACGTGGCTCTGGGGCCCTCGTTTGCCGCTGTTTTTTTTGTTAGCTGGGCGTTGGTTTTGTCTTTTGTGTGGTGCTGTGGCGCTGTTTGTGCCGTTTTCATAGTGAGTGACGCACAGCAGGTGAAGGGGAGTCATAACGAGGCTGAGGGTCAGGGTAGGGTTGGCCTTGTGGTGGAAGGACAGGGTGTGGATCGAAACTCCAAAGACATGGACATACGTCCCAATTTGTACGCTCGCCAGGTCAGACCGTTTGTACCTTTGCCACACTGATGCAACGATGGCGTTTCACGTTGGTTGCTTCTCTGTGCATTCCTAGGCTGTTGCCCTGTGGTTTTGAGGTCGAAATAAGAAAAGGTTGTGTGTTGCAAGTATGGCTGTTGCATTGGCTTGGAGCCTCTAATGTGGCACGATGGTCTTCGTTGTGGTCTCGTCCACTGCTGTCTCTTTTCAAACGTATTAGTTTGGCCCCAGCCCCAGCCCACTTATAAAGAACAATACCACAACCAAATCCAAGTCGTTCAATGGAAACCGACTTTCATCTTTTGCAAACCAAGTCCAAAATATTTGAAAATGAAAGCAAAAGAAGCTGTAAACGATGGAACAAAATGGGCCCTGTCTTTGTGAAGTGGAGGGATCGGGGGAATCGACAATCAACCGAGTGTCCAGCATCCCCCGTGTCCTCGACTGCCAGAAGTGGCTGCCATAATGCTGATCTACACGTCCTCCCAAGCTCGATCCTGTGCCCCATCCTCTACAATCTTGCACAGTATCCTCGGTGCCATCCTCGGTGCCGCCCCCCGTGCCATCCCCGCAGCCACTCCGAATGCCCATGTCATGCCCTGTGCCATCCCCGGTGCCACTCGCAGGGCCATCCGGAGACGACAAGTTGGGTCTCTCGCGGCAAGGCCTGCATGAGTGACGTGTGGGAACCGGACGACATCGGCAACCATCAAGAGCGCCATCCCGGAGGGGGGGCCTTGCCGCAGCCTAAGGCCAGGCTTAAAAGCGAAGGCAATGCCCCCCCCTACAGTCACAACGGCGCCCCTTAGAGCCGATTGAGAGGGTCCGTTTTCCAAAGTTACAACACCCGGCGCTAGCCGGTTGGGCGTCTAAAGTGGCCATAACTCGGGCTAGCCGCGTCAAAACACGCGGTACTTCGGCTCATCGAATCCGGAATTTCATGCTCTTTGATTTAGTCCGCGGACAAATTTTGCCAAAAATGCACGTAGCCCCGGGAATTCGCGATTTACTGCCGTTTTGGGTGTATTTTGGCTTGAAGACTTGCCCCGGCAGTCGCCGGCCGGGTGACTAAAATGGCCATAACTCGATTTAGGGGCTCCAAAACGCGCGGCACTTTTGACCAACGGATGCAGAATTCCTTGCTCTTCGTTTTTGTCTCTCGCAACATTTGCTGAAAATGCACATAACCCCGGGAAATCGCCATTTATTGCCATTTTGGGTGTTTTTCGGCTTGAACCGGCCGTGGCCAGCTGGGTGACTAAAATGGCCATAACTCGATTTTAGGGACTCCAAAACGCGCGGTACTTTTGACCATCGGATGCGGAATTTCTTGCTCTTCGTTTTTGTCTCCCGCAACATTTGCTGAAAATGCACGTAGCCCCGGGAAATCGCGATTTATTGCCATTTTGGGTGTTTTTCGGCTTGAACCGGCCGTTACCAGCCGGGTGACTAAAATGGCCATAACTCGATTTTAGGGGCTCCAAAACGCGCGGTACTTTTGACCATTGGATGCGGAATTTCTTGCTCTTCGTTTTTGTCTCTCGCAACATTTGCTGAAAATGCATGTAGCCCCGGGAAATCGCGATTTATTGCCATTTTGGGTGTTTTTCGGCTTGAACCGGCCGTGGCCAGGTGGGTGACTAAAATGGCCAGAACTCGATTTAGGGGCTCCAAAACGCGCGGTACTTTTGACCATCGGATGCGGAATTTCTTGCTCTTCGTTTTTGTCTCTCGCAACATTTGCTGAAAATGCACGTAGCCCCGGGAAATCGCGATTTATTGCCATTTTGGGTGTTTTTCGGCTTGAACCGGCCGTGGCCAGCCGGGTGACTAAAATGGCCATAACTCGATTTTAGGGGCTCCAAAACGCGCGGTACTTTTGACCACCGGATGCGGAATTTCTTGCTCTTCGTTTTTGTCTCTCTCAACATTTGCTGAAAATGCAGGTAGCCCCGGGAAATCCCCATTTATTGCCATTTTGGGTTTTTTTCGGCTTGAGCCGGCCGTGGCCAGCCGGGTGACTAAAATGGCCATAACTCGATTTTAGGGGCTCCAAAACGCGCGGTACTTTTGACCATCGGATGCGGAATTTCTTGCTCTTCGTTTTTGTCTCTCGCAACATGTGCTGAAAATGCACGTAGCCCCGGGAAATGGCGATTTATCGCCATTTTGGGTGTTTTTCGGCTGGAAACGGCCGTGGCCAGCCGGGTGACTAGAATGGCCATAACTCGATTTAGGGGCTCCAAAACGCGCGGTACTTTTGACCATCGGATGCGGAATTTCTTGCTCTTCGTTTTTGTCTCTCGCACCATTTGCTGAAAATGCACATAGCCCCGGGAACTGGCGATTTGTTGCCATTTTGGGTGTTTTTCGGCTTGAACCGGCCGTGGCCAGCCGGGTGACTAAAATGGCCATAACTCGATTTTAGGGACTCCAAAACGCGCGGCACTTTTGACCATCGGATGCGGAATTCCTTGCTCTTCGTTTTTGTCTCTCGCAACATTTGCTGAAAATGCAGGTAGCCCCGGGAAATCGCGATTTATTGCCATTTTGGGTGTTTTTCGGCTTGAACCGGCCGTGGCCAGCCGGGTGACTAAAATGGCCATAACTCGATTTTAGGGGCTCCAAAACGCGCGGTACTTTTGACCATCGGATGCGGAATTTCTTGCTCTTCGTTTTTGTCTCTCGCAACATTTGCTGAAAATGCACGTAGCCCGGGGAAATCGCGATTTATTGCCATTTTGGGTGTTTTTCGGCTTGAACCGGCCGTGGCCAGCCGGGTGACTAAAATGGCCATAACTCGATTTTAGGGACTCCAAAACGCGCGGTACTTTTGACCATCGGATGCGGAATTTCTTGCTCTTCGTTTTTGTCTCTCGCAACATTTGCTGAAAATGCAGGTAGCCCCGGGAAATCGCGATTTATTGCCATTTTGGGTGTTTTTCGGCTTGAACCGGCCGTGGCCAGCCGGGTGACTAAAATGGCCATAACTCGATTTTAGGGACTCCAAAACGCGCGGTACTTTTGACCATCGGATGCGGAATTTCTTGCTCTTCGTTTTTGTCTCTCGCAACATTTGCTGAAAATGCAGGTAGCCCCGGGAAATTGTGATTTATTACCATTTTGGGTGTTTTTCGGCTTGAACCGGCCGTGGCCAGGTGGGTGACTAAAATGACCATAACTCGATTCTAGGGTCTCCAAAACGCGCGTTCTTTTTGACCATCGGATGCGGAATTTCTTGCTCTTCGTTTTTGTCTCTCGCACCATTTGCTGAAAATGCACATAGCCCCGGGAACTGGCGATTTGTTGCCATTTTGGGTGTTTTTCGGCTTGAACCGGCCGTGGCCAGCCGGGTGACTAAAATGGCCATAACTCGATTTTAGGGACTCCAAAACGCGCGGTACTTTTGACCATCGGATGCGGAATTTCTTGCTCTTCGTTTGTGTCTCTCGCAACATTTGCTGAAAATGCAGGTAGCCCCGGGAAATCGCGATTTATTGCCATTTTGGGTGTTTTTCGGCTTGAACCGGCCGTGGCCAGCCGGGTGACTAAAATGACCATAACTCGATTTAGGGGCTCCAAAACGCGCGGTACTTTTGACCATCGGATGCGGAATTTCTTGCTCTTCGTTTTTGTCTCTCGCAACATTTGCTGAAAATGCACGTAGCCCCAGGAAATGGCGATTTATTGCCATTTTGGGTGTTTTTCGGCTTGAACCGGCCGTTACCAGCCGGGTGACTAGAATGGCCATAACTCGATTTCAGGGGCTCCAAAACGCGCGGTACTTTTGACCATCGGATGCGGAATTTCTTGCTCTTCGTTTGTGTCTCCCGCAACATTTGCTGAAAATGCAGGTAGCCCCGGGAAATCGCGATTTATTGGCATTTTGGGTGTTTTTTGGCTTGAACCGGCCGTGGCCGGCTGGGTGACTAAAATGACCATAACTCGATTTTAGGGGCTCCAAAACGCGCGGTACTTTTGACCATCAGATGCGGAATTTCTTGCTCTTTGTTTTTGTCTCTCGCAACATTTGCTGAAAATGCACATAACCCCGGGAAATCGCGATTTATTGCCATTTTGGGTGTTTTTCGGCTTGAACCGGCCGTGGCCAGCCGGGTGACTAAAATGGCCATAACTCGATTTAGGGGCTCCAAAACGCGCGGTACTTTTGACCATCGGATGCGGAATTTCTTGCTCTTCGTTTGTGTCTCTCGCAACATTTGCTGAAAATGCACGTAGCCCCGGGAAATCGCGATTTATTGCCATTTTGGGTGTTTTTCGGCTTGAACCGGCCGTGGCCAGCCGGGTGACTAAAATGACCATAACTGGATTTTAGGGGCTCCAAAACGCGCGGTTCTTTTGACCATCGGATGCGGAATTTCTTGCTCTTCGTTTTTGTCTCCTGCAACATTTGCTGAAAATGCACATAGCCCCAGGAACTGGCGATTTATTGCCATTTTGGGTGTTTTTCGGCTTGAGCCGGCCGTGGCCAGCCGGGTGACTAAAATGGCCATAGCTCGATTCTAGGGGCTCCAAAACGCGCGGTACTTTTGACCATCGGATGCGGAATTTCTTGCTCTTCGTTTTTGTCTCTCGCAACATTTGCTGAAAATGCACATAGCCCCGGGAACTGGCGATTTGTTGCCATTTTGGGTGTTTTTCGGCTTGAGCCGGCCGTGGCCCGCCGGGTGACTAAAATGGCCATAACTTGATTTTAGGGACTCCAAAACGCGCGGTACTTTTGACCATCGGATGCGGAATTCCTTGCTCTTCGTTTTTGTCTCTCGCAACATTTGCTGAAAATGCACGTAGCCCCGGGAAATCGCGATTTATTGCCATTTTGGGTGTTTTTCGGCTTGAACCGGCCGTGGCCAGCCGGGTGACTAAAATGACCATAACTCGATTTAGGGGCTCCAAAACGCGCGGTACTTTTGACCATCGGATGCGGAATTTCTTGCTCTTCGTTTTTGTCTCTCGCAACATTTGCTGAAAATGCACGTAGCCCGGGGAAATCGCGATTTATTGCCATTTTGGGTGTTTTTCGGCTTGAACCGGCCGTTACCAGCCGGGTGACTAAAATGGCCATAACTCGATTTTAGGGGCTCCAAAACGCGCGGTACTTTTGACCATCGGATGCGGAATTTCTTGCTCTTCGTTTTTGTCTCTCGCAACATTTGCTGAAAATGCACGTAGCCCCGGGAAATCGCGATTTATTGGCATTTTGGGTGTTTTTCGGCTTGAGCCGGCCGTGGCCAGGTGGGTGACTAAAATGGCCATAACTCGATTTGGGGGCTCCAAAACGCGCGGTACTTTTGACCATCGGATGCGGAATTTCTTGCTCTTCGTTTTTGTCTCTCGCAACATTTGCTGAAAATGCACATAACCCTGGGAAATCGCGATTTATTGCCATTCTGGGTGTTTTTCGGCTTGAACCGGCCGTGGCCAGCCGGGTGACTAAAATGGCCATAGCTCGATTCTAGGGGCTCCAAAACGCGCGGTAATTTTGACCATCGGATGCGGAATTTCTTGCTCTTCGTTTTTGTCTCTCGCACCATTTGCTGAAAATGCACGTAGCCCCGGGAAATCGCGATTTATTGGCATTTTGGGTGTTTTTCGGCTTGAGCCGGCCGTGGCCAGGTGGGTGACTAAAATGGCCATAACTCGATTTGGGGGCTCCAAAACGCGCGGTACTTTTGACCATCGGATGCGGAATTTCTTGCTCTTCGTTTTTGTCTCTCGCAACATTTGCTGAAAATGCACATAACCCTGGGAAATCGCGATTTATTGCCATTCTGGGTGTTTTTCGGCTTGAACCGGCCGTGGCCAGCCGGGTGACTAAAATTACCATAACTCGATTTAGGGGCTCCAAAACGCGCGGTACTTTTGACCATCGGATGCGGAATTCCTTGCTCTTCGTTTTTGTCTCTCGCAACATTTGCTGAAATTGCACGTAGCCCGGGGAAATCGCGATTTATTGCCATTTTGGGTGTTTTTTGGCTTGAACCGGCCGTTACCAGCCGGGTGACTAAAATGGCCATAACTCGATTTTAGGGACTCCAAAACGCGCGGTACTTTTGACCATCGGATGCGGAATTTCTTGCTCTTCGTTTTTGTCTGTCGCAACATTTGCTGAAAATGCACGTAGCCCCGGGAAATTGTGATTTATTACCATTTTTGGTGTTTTTCGGCTTGAACCGGCCGTGGCCAGGTGGGTGACTAAAATGGCCATAACTCGATTCTAGGGGCTCCAAAACGCGCGGTACTTTTGACCATCGGATGCGGAATTTCTTGCTCTTCGTTTGTGTCTCTCGCAACATTTGCTGAAAATGCAGGTAGCCCCGGGAAATCGCGATTTATTGCCATTTTGGGTGTTTTTCGGCTTGAACCGGCCGTGGCCAGCCGGGTGACTAGAATGGCCATAACTCGATTTTAGGGGCTCCAAAACGCGCGGTACTTTTGACCATCGGATGCGGAATTTCTTGCTCTTCGTTTTTGTCTCTCGCACCATTTGCTGAAAATGCACATAGCCCCGGGAACTGGCGATTTATTGCCATTTTGGGTGTTTTTCGGCTTGAGCCGGCCGTGGCCAGCCGGGTGACTAAAATGGCCATAGCTCGATTCTAGGGGCTCCAAAACGCGCGGTAATTTTGACCATCGGATGCGGAATTTCTTGCTCTTCGTTTTTGTCTCTCGCACCATTTGCTGAAAATGCACATAGCCCCGGGAACTGGCGATTTATTGCCATTTTGGGTGTTTTTCGGCTTGAACTGGCCGTGGCCAGCCGGGTGACTAAAATGACCATAACTCGATTTAGGGGCTCCAAAACGCGCGGTACTTTTGACCATCGGATGCGGAATTTCTTGCTCTTCGTTTTTGTCTCTCGCAACATTTGCTGAAATTGCACGTAGCCCGGGGAAATCGCGATTTATTGCCATTTTGGGTGTTTTTCGGCTTGAACCGGCCGTGGCCAGGTGGGTGACTAAAATGGCCATAACTCGATTCTAGGGGCTCCAAAACGCGCGGTACTTTTGACCATCGGATGCGGAATTTCTTGCTCTTCGTTTGTGTCTCTCGCAACATTTGCTGAAAATGCAGGTAGCCCCGGGAAATCGCGATTTATTGCCATTTTGGGTGTTTTTTGGCTTGAACCGGCCGTGGCCAGCCGGGTGACTAAAATGACCATAACTCGATTTAGGGGCTCCAAAACGCGCGGTACTTTTGACCATCGGATGCGGAATTTCTTGCTCTTCGTTTTTGTCTCTCGCAACATTTGCTGAAAATGCACGTAGCCCCGGGAAATCGCGATTTATTGCCATTTTGGGTGTTTTTCGGCTTGAACCGGCCGTGGCCAGCTGGGTGACTAAAATGGCCATAACTCGATTTTAGGGACTCCAAAACGCGCGGTACTTTTGACCATCGGATGCGGAATTTCTTGCTCTTCGTTTTTGTCTGTCGCAACATTTGCTGAAAATGCACGTAGCCCCGGGAAATTGTGATTTATTACCATTTTGGGTGTTTTTCGGCTTGAACCGGCCGTGGCCAGGTGGGTGACTAAAATGGCCATAACTCGATTCTAGGGGCTCCAAAACGCGCGGTATTTTTGACCATCGGATGCGGAATTTCTTGCTCTTCGTTTGTGTCTCTCGCAACATTTGCTGAAAATGCAGGTAGCCCCGGGAAATCGCGATTTATTGCCATTTTGGGTGTTTTTTGGCTTGAACCGGCCGTGGCCGGCCGGGTGACTAAAATGACCATAACTCGATTCTAGGGACTCCAAAACGCGCGTTCTTTTTGACCATCGGATGCGGAATTTCTTGCTCTTCGTTTTTGTCTCTTCCAACATTTGCTGAAAATGCACGTAGCCCCAGGAAATGGCGATTTATTGCCATTTTGGGTGTTTTTCGGCTTGAACCGGCCGTGGCCAGCCGGGTGACTACAATGGCCATAACTCGATTTTAGGGGCTCCAAAACGCGCGGTACTTTTGACCATCGGATGCGGAATTTCTTGCTCTTCGTTTTTGTCTCGCGCAACATTTGCTGAAAATGCACATAGCCCCGGGAACTGGCGATTTGTTGCCATTTTGGGTGTCTTTCGGCTTGAGCCGGCCGTGGCCAGCCGGGTGACTAAAATGGCCATAGCTCGATTCTAGGGGCTCCAAAACGCGCGGTAATTTGGACCATCGGATGCGGAATTTCTTGCTCTTCGTTTTTGTCTCTCGCACCATTTGCTGAAAATGCACATAGCCCCGGGAACTGGCGATTTGTTGCCATTTTGGGTGTTTTTCGGCTTGAGCCGGCCGTGGCCAGCCGGGTGACTAAAATGGCCATAACTCGATTTTAGGGACTCCAAAACGCGCGGTACTTTTGACCATCGGATGCGGAATTCCTTGCTCTTCGTTTTTGTCTCTCGCAACATTTGCTGAAAATGCAGGTAGCCCCGGGAAATCGCGATTTATTGCCATTTTGGGTGTTTTTCGGCTTGAACCGGCCGTGGCCAGGTGGGTGACTAAAATGGCCATAACTCGATTTAGGGGCTCCAAAACGCGCGGTACTTTTGACCATCGGATGCGGAATTTCTTGCTCTTCGTTTTTGTCTCTCGCAACATTTGCTGAAAATGCACGTAGCCCCGGGAAATCGCGATTTATTGCCATTTTGGGTGTTTTTCGGCTTGAACCGGCCGTGGCCAGCCGGGTGACTAAAATGGCCATAACTCGATTCAGGGGCTCCAAAATGCGCGGTACTTTTGACCATCGGATGCGGAATTCCTTGCTCTTCGTTTTTGTCTCTCGCAACATTTGCTGAAAATGCAGGTAGCCCCGGGAAATCGCGATTTATTGCCATTTTGGGTGTTTTTCGGCTTGAACCGGCCGTGGCCAGGTGGGTGACTAAAATGGCCATAACTCGATTCTAGGGGCTCCAAAACGCGCGGTACTTTTGACCATCGGATGCGGAATTTCTTGCTCTTCGTTTTTGTCTCTCGCAACATTTGCTGAAAATGCACATAACCCCGGGAAATCGCGATTTATTGCCATTTTGGGTGTTTTTTGGCTTGAACCGGCCGTGGCCAGCCGGGTGACTAAAATGACCATAACTCGATTCTAGGGGCTCCAAAACGCGCGGTCTTTTTGACCATCGGATGCGGAATTTCTTGCTCTTCGTTTTCGTCTCTCGCAACATTTGCTGAAAATGCACATAACCCCGGGAAATGGCGATTTATTGCCATTTTGGGTGTTTTTCGGCTTGAACCGGCCGTGGCCAGCCGGGTGACTAGAATGGCCATAACTCGATTTTAGGGGCTCCAAAACGCGCGGTACTTTTGACCATCGGATGCGGAATTTCTTGTTCTTCGTTTTTGTCTCTCGCAACATTTGCTGAAAATGCACGTAGCCCCGGGAAATCGCGATTTATTGCCATTTTGGGTGTTTTTCGGCTTGAACCGGCCGTGGCCAGCCGGGTGACTAAAATGGCCATAACTCGATTTTAGGGGCTCCAAAACGCGCGGTACTTTTGACCATCGGATGCGGAATGTCTTGCTCTTCGTTTTTGTCTCTCGCAACATTTGCTGAAAATGCACATAGCCCCGGGAACTGGCGATTTGTTGCCATTTTGGGTGTTTTTCGGCTTGAGCCGGCCGTGGCCAGCCGGGTGACTAAAATGGCCATAACTCGATTTTAGGGACTCCAAAACGCGCGGTACTTTTGACCATCGGATGCGGAATTCCTTGCTCTTCGTTTTTGTCTCTCGCAACATTTGCTGAAAATGCAGGTAGCCCCGGGAAATCGCGATTTATTGCCATTTTGGGTGTTTTTCGGCTTGAACCGGCCGTGGCCAGGTGGGTGACTAAAATGGCCATAACTCGATTTAGGGGCTCCAAAACGCGCGGTACTTTTGACCATCGGATGCGGAATTTCTTGCTCTTCGTTTTTGTCTCTCGCAACATTTGCTGAAAATGCACGTAGCCCCGGGAAATCGCGATTTATTGCCATTTTGGGTGTTTTTCGGCTTGAACCGGCCGTGGCCAGCCGGGTGACTAAAATGGCCATAACTCGATTCAGGGGCTCCAAAATGCGCGGTACTTTTGACCATCGGATGCGGAATTCCTTGCTCTTCGTTTTTGTCTCTCGCAACATTTGCTGAAAATGCAGGTAGCCCCGGGAAATGGCGATTTATTGCCATTTTGGGTGTTTTTCGGCTTGAACCGGCCGTGGCCAGCCGGGTGACTAAAATGGCCATAACTCGATTTTAGGGGCTCCAAAACGCGCGGTACTTTTGACCATCGGATGCGGAATTCCTTGCTCTTCGTTTTTGTCTCTCGCAACATTTGCTGAAAATGCACATAACCCCGGGAAATGGCGATTTATTGCCATTTTGGGTGTTTTTCGGCTTGAACCGGCCGTGGCCAGGTGGGTGACTAAAATGGCCATAACTCGATTCTAGGGGCTCCAAAACGCGCGGTCTTTTTGACCATCGGATGCGGAATTTCTTGCTCTTCGTTTTTGTCTCTCGCAACATTTGCTGAAAATGCAGGTAGCCCCGGGAAATCGCGATTTATTGCCATTTTGGGTGTTTTTCGGCTTGAACCGGCCGTGGCCAGGTGGGTGACTAAAATGGCCATAACTCGATTTAGGGGCTCCAAAACGCGCGGTACTTTTGACCATCGGATGCGGAATTTCTTGCTCTTCGTTTTTGTCTCTCGCAACATTTGCTGAAAATGCACGTAGCCCCGGGAAATCGCGATTTATTGCCATTTTGGGTGTTTTTCGGCTTGAACCGGCCGTGGCCAGCCGGGTGACTAAAATGGCCATAACTCGATTCAGGGGCTCCAAAATGCGCGGTACTTTTGACCATCGGATGCGGAATTTCTTGCTCTTCGTTTTTGTCTCCCGCAACATTTGCTGAAAATGCACATAACCCCGGGAAATCGCGATTTATTGCCATTTTGGGTGTTTTTTGGCTTGAACCGGCCGTGGCCAGCCGGGTGACTAAAATGACCATAACTCGATTCTAGGGGCTCCAAAACGCGCGGTCTTTTTGACCATCGGATGCGGAATTTCTTGCTCTTCGTTTTCGTCTCTCGCAACATTTGCTGAAAATGCACATAACCCCGGGAAATGGCGATTTATTGCCATTTTGGGTGTTTTTCGGCTTGAACCGGCCGTGGCCAGCCGGGTGACTAGAATGGCCATAACTCGATTTTAGGGGCTCCAAAACGCGCGGTACTTTTGACCATCGGATGCGGAATTTCTTGTTCTTCGTTTTTGTCTCTCGCAACATTTGCTGAAAATGCACGTAGCCCCGGGAAATCGCGATTTATTGCCATTTTGGGTGTTTTTCGGCTTGAACCGGCCGTGGCCAGCCGGGTGACTAAAATGGCCATAACTCGATTTTAGGGGCTCCAAAACGCGCGGTACTTTTGACCATCGGATGCGGAATGTCTTGCTCTTCGTTTTTGTCTCTCGCAACATTTGCTGAAAATGCACATAGCCCCGGGAACTGGCGATTTGTTGCCATTTTGGGTGTTTTTCGGCTTGAACCGGCCGTGGCCAGCCGGGTGACTAAAATGGCCATAGCTCGATTCTAGGGGCTGCAAAACGCGCGGTACTTTTGACCATCGGATGCGGAATTCCTTGCTCTTCGTTTTTGTCTCTCGCACCATTTGCTGAAAATGCACATAGCCCCGGGAACTGGCGATTTGTTGCCATTTTGGGTGTTTTTCGGCTTGAGCCGGCCGTGGCCACCCGGGTGACTAAAATGGCCATAACTCGATTTTAGGGGCTCCAAAACGCGCGGTACTTTTGACCATCGAATGCGGAATTCCTTGCTCTTCGTTTTTGTCTCTCGCAACATTTGCTGAAAATGCACGTAGCCCCGGGAAATCGCGATTTATTGCCATTTTGGGTGTTTTTCGGCTTGAACTGGCCGTGGCCAGCCGGGTGACTAGAATGGCCATAACTCGATTTTAGGGGCTCCAAAACGCGCGGTACTTTTGACCATCGGATGCGGAATTTCTTGCTCTTCGTTTTTGTCTCTCGCAACATTTGCTGAAAATGCACATAACCCCGGGAAATCGCGATTTATTGCCATTTTGGGTGTTTTTCGGCTTGAACCGGCCGTGGCCAGCCGGGTGACTAAAATGGCCATAACTCGATTCTAGGGGCTCCAAAACGCGCGGTACTTTTGACCATCGGATGCGGAATTTCTTGCTCTTCGTTTTTGTCTCTCGCAACATTTGCTGAAAATGCACGAAGCCCCGGGAAATGGCGATTTATTGCCATTTTGGGTGTTTTTCGGCTTGAACTGGCCGTTACCAGCCGGGTGACTAGAATGGCCATAACTCGATTTTAGGGGCTCCAAAACGCGCGGTACTTTTGACCATCGGATGCGGAATTTCTTGCTCTTCGTTTTTGTCTCTCGCAACATTTGCTGAAAATGCACGAAGCCCCGGGAAATGGCGATTTATTGCCATTTTGGGTGTTTTTCGGCTTGAACTGGCCGTTACCAGCCGGGTGACTAGAATGGCCATAACTCGATTTTAGGGGCTCCAAAACGCGCGGTACTTTTGACCATCGGATGCGGAATTTCTTGCTCTTCGTTTTTGTCTCTCGCAACATTTGCTGAAAATGCACATAGCCCCGGGAAATCGCGATTTGTTGCCATTTTGGGTGTTTTTCGGCTTGAGCCGGCCGTGGCCAGCCGGGTGACTAAAATGGCCATAGCTCGATTCTAGGGGCTCCAAAACGCGCGGTACTTTTGACCATGGGATGCGGAATTTCTTGCTCTTCGTTTTTGTCTCTCGCAACATTTGTTGAAAATGCACATAGCCCCGGGAACTGGCGATTTGTTGCCATTTTGGGTGTTTTTCGGCTTGAACCGGCCGTGGCCAGCCGGGTGACTAGAATGGCCATAACTCGATTTAGGGGCTCCAAAACGCGCGGTACTTTTGACCATCGGATGCGGAATTCCTTGCTCTTCGTTTTTGTCTCTCGCAACATTTGCTGAAAATGCAGGTAGCCCCGGGAACTGGCGATTTATTGCCATTTTGGGTGTTTTTCGGCTTGAACCGGCCGTGGCCAGCCGGGTGACTAAAATGGCCATAACTTGATTTTAGGGGCTCCAAAACGCGCGGTACTTTTGACCAACGGATGCGGAATTTCTTGCTTTTCGTTTTTGTCTCTCGCAACATTTGCTGAAAATGCACGTAGCCCCGGGAAATTGTGATTTATTACCATTTTGGGTGTCTTTCGGCTTGAACCGGCCGTGGCCAGCCGGGTGACTAAAATGGCCATAACTTGATTTTAGGGGCTCCAAAACGCGCGGTCTTTTTGACCATCGGATGCGGAATTTCTTGCTCTTCGTTTTTGTCTCTCGCAACATTTGCTGAAAATGCAGGTAGCCCCGGGAAATCGCGATTTATTGCCATTTTGGGTGTTTTTCGGCTTGAACTGGCCGTTACCAGCCGGGTGACTAGAATGGCCATAACTCGATTTTAGGGGCTCCAAAACGCGCGGTACTTTTGACCATCGGATGCGGAATTTCTTGCTCTTCGTTTTTGTCTCTCGCAACATTTGCTGAAAATGCACGAAGCCCCGGGAAATGGCGATTTATTGCCATTTTGGGTGTTTTTCGGCTTGAACTGGCCGTTACCAGCCGGGTGACTAGAATGGCCATAACTCGATTTTAGGGGCTCCAAAACGCGCGGTACTTTTGACCATCGGATGCGGAATTTCTTGCTCTTCGTTTTTGTCTCTCGCAACATTTGCTGAAAATGCACATAGCCCCGGGAAATCGCGATTTGTTGCCATTTTGGGTGTTTTTCGGCTTGAGCCGGCCGTGGCCAGCCGGGTGACTAAAATGGCCATAGCTCGATTCTAGGGGCTCCAAAACGCGCGGTACTTTTGACCATGGGATGCGGAATTTCTTGCTCTTCGTTTTTGTCTCTCGCAACATTTGTTGAAAATGCACATAGCCCCGGGAACTGGCGATTTGTTGCCATTTTGGGTGTTTTTCGGCTTGAACCGGCCGTGGCCAGCCGGGTGACTAGAATGGCCATAACTCGATTTAGGGGCTCCAAAACGCGCGGTACTTTTGACCATCGGATGCGGAATTTCTTGCTCTTCGTTTTTGTCTCTCGCAACATTTGCTGAAAATGCAGGTAGCCCCGGGAACTGGCGATTTATTGCCATTTTGGGTGTTTTTCGGCTTGAACCGGCCGTGGCCAGCCGGGTGACTAAAATGGCCATAACTTGATTTTAGGGGCTCCAAAACGCGCGGTACTTTTGACCAACGGATGCGGAATTTCTTGCTTTTCGTTTTTGTCTCTCGCAACATTTGCTGAAAATGCACGTAGCCCCGGGAAATTGTGATTTATTACCATTTTGGGTGTCTTTCGGCTTGAACCGGCCGTGGCCAGCCGGCTGACTAAAATGGCCATAACTTGATTTTAGGGGCTCCAAAACGCGCGGTCTTTTTGACCATCGGATGCGGAATTTCTTGCTCTTCGTTTTTGTCTCTCGCAACATTTGCTGAAAATGCAGGTAGCCCCGGGAAATCGCGATTTATTGCCATTTTGGGTGTTTTTTGGCTTGAACCGGCCGTGGCCAGGTGGGTGACTAAAATGGCCATAACTCGATTTTAGGGGCTCCAAAACGCGCGGTACTTTTGACCATCGGATGCGGAATTTCTTGCTCTTCGTTTTTGTCTCTCGCAACATTTGCTGAAAATGCAGGTAGCCCCGGGAAATCGCGATTTATCGCCATTTTGGGTGTTTTTCGGCTTGAGCCGGCCGTGGCCAGCCGGGTGACTAGAATGGCCATAACTCGATTTAGGGGCTCCAAAACGCGCGGTACTTTTGACCATCGGATGCGGAATTCCTTGCTCTTCGTTTTTGTCTGTCGCACCATTTGCTGAAAATGCACATAGCCCCGGGAACTGGCGATTTGTTGCCATTTTGGGTGTTTTTCGGCTTGAGCCGGCCGTGGCCAGCCGGGTGACTAAAATGGCCATAACTCGATTTTAGGGACTCCAAAACGCGCGGTACTTTTGACCATCGAATGCGGAATTTCTTGCTCTTCGTTTTTGTCTCTCGCAACATTTGCTGAAAATGCACGTAGCCCCGGGAAATCGCGATTTATTGCCATTTTGGGTGTTTTTCGGCTTGAACTGGCCGTGGCCAGCCGGGTGACTAGAACGGCCATAACTCGATTTTAGGGGCTCCAAAACGCGCGGTACTTTTGACCATCGGATGCGGAATTTCTTGCTCTTCGTTTTTGTCTCTCGCAACATTTGCTGAAAATGCACATAGCCCCGGGAACTGGCGATTTGTTGCCATTTTGGGTGTTTTTCGGCTTGAACCGGCCGTGGCCAGCCGGGTGACTAAAATGGCAATAGCTCGATTCTAGGGGCTGCAAAACGCGCGGTACTTTTGACCATCGGATGCGGAATTCCTTGCTCTTCGTTTTTGTCTCTCGCACCATTTGCTGAAAATGCACGTAGCCCCGGGAAATCGCGATTTATTGCCATTTTGGGTGTTTTTCGGCTTGAACCGGCCGTGGCCAGCCGGGTGACTAAAATGGCCATAGCTCGATTCTAGGGGCTGCAAAACGCGCGGTACTTTTGACCATCGAATGCGGAATTTCTTGCTCTTCGTTTTTGTCTCTCGCAACATTTGCTGAAAATGCACGTAGCCCCGGGAAATCGCGATTTATTGCCATTTTGGGTGTTTTTCGGCTTGAACTGGCCGTGGCCAGCCGGGTGACTAGAATGGCCATAACTCGATTTTAGGGGCTCCAAAACGCGCGGTACTTTTGACCATCGGATGCGGAATTTCTTGCTCTTCGTTTTTGTCTCTCGCAACATTTGCTGAAAATGCACATAGCCCCGGGAACTGGCGATTTGTTGCCATTTTGGGTGTTTTTCGGCTTGAGCCGGCCGTGGCCACCCGGGTGACTAAAATGGCCATAACTCGATTTTAGGGGCTCCAAAACGCGCGGTACTTTTGACCATCGAATGCGGAATTCCTTGCTCTTCGTTTTTGTCTCTCGCAACATTTGCTGAAAATGCACGTAGCCCCGGGAAATCGCGATTTATTGCCATTTTGGGTGTTTTTCGGCTTGAACTGGCCGTGGCCAGCCGGGTGACTAAAATGGCCATAACTCGATTTTAGGGGCTCCAAAACGCGCGGTACTTTTGACCATCGGATGCGGAATTTCTTGCTCTTCGTTTTTGTCTCTCGCAACATTTGCTGAAAATGCACATAACCCCGGGAAATCGCGATTTATTGCCATTTTGGGTGTTTTTCGGCTTGAACCGGCCGTGGCCAGCCGGGTGACTAAAATGGCCATAACTCGATTCTAGGGGCTCCAAAACGCGCGGTACTTTTGACCATCGGATGCGGAATTTCTTGCTCTTCGTTTTTGTCTCTCGCAACATTTGCTGAAAATGCACGAAGCCCCGGGAAATGGCGATTTATTGCCATTTTGGGTGTTTTTCGGCTTGAACCGGCCGTGGCCAGCCGGGTGACTAAAATGGCCATAACTTGATTTTAGGGGCTCCAAAACGCGCGGTACTTTTGACCGTCGGATGCGGAATTTCTTGCTCTTCGTTTTTGTCTCTCGCAACATTTGCTGAAAATGCAGGTAGCCCCGGGAAATCGCGATTTATTGCCATTTTGGGTGTTTTTCGGCTTGAACCGGCCGTGGCCAGGTGGGTGACTAAAATGGCCATAACTCGATTTTAGGGGCTCCAAAACGCGCGGTACTTTTGACCATCGGATGCGGAATTTCTTGCTCTTCGTTTTTGTCTCTCGCAACATTTGCTGAAAATGCAGGTAGCCCCGGGAAATCGCGATTTATCGCCATTTTGGGTGTTTTTCGGCTTGAACCGGCCGTGGCCAGCCGGGTGACTAGAATGGCCATAACTCGATTTAGGGGCTCCAAAACGCGCGGTACTTTTGACCATCGGATGCGGAATTCCTTGCTCTTCGTTTTTGTCTGTCGCACCATTTGCTGAAAATGCACATAGCCCCGGGAAATCGCGATTTATTGCCATTTTGGGTGTTTTTCGGCTTGAACTGGCCGTGGCCAGCCGGGTGACTAGAATGGCCATAACTCGATTTTAGGGGCTCCAAAACGCGCGGTACTTTTGACCATCGGATGCGGAATTTCTTGCTCTTCGTTTTCGTCTCTCGCAACATTTGCTGAAAATGCACATAACCCCGGGAAATCGCGATTTATTGCCATTTTGGGTGTTTTTCGGCTTGAACCGGCCGTGGCCAGCCGGGTGACTAGAATGGCCATAACTCGATTCTAGGGGCTCCAAAACGCGCGGTACTTTTGACCATCGGATGCGGAATTTCTTGCTCTTCGTTTTTGTCTCTCGCAACATTTGCTGAAAATGCACATAGCCCCGGGAAATCGCGATTTGTTGCCATTTTGGGTGTTTTTCGGCTTGAGCCGGCCGTGGCCAGCCGGGTGACTAAAATGGCCATAGCTCGATTCTAGGGGCTCCAAAACGCGCGGTACTTTTGACCATGGGATGCGGAATTTCTTGCTCTTCGTTTTTGTCTCTCGCAACATTTGTTGAAAATGCACATAGCCCCGGGAACTGGCGATTTGTTGCCATTTTGGGTGTTTTTCGGCTTGAACTGGCCGTGGCCAGCCGGGTGACTAGAATGGCCAAAACTCGATTTTAGGGACTCCAAAACGCGCGGTACTTTTGACCATCGGATGCGTAATTTCTTGCTCTTCGTTTTTGTGTCTTCCAACATTTGCTGAAAATGCAGGTAGCCCCGGGAACTGGCGATTTATTGCCATTTTGGGTGTTTTTCGGCTTGAACCGGCCGTGGCCAGCCGGGTGACTCAAATGGCCATAACTCGATTTTAGGGGCTCCAAAACACGCGGTACTTTTGACCAACGGATGCGGAATTTCTTGCTTTTCGTTTTTGTCTCTCGCAACATTTGCTGAAAATGCACGTAGCCCCGGGAAATTGTGATTTATTACCATTTTGGGTGTCTTTCGGCTTGAACCGGCCGTGGCCAGCCGGGTGACTAAAATGGCCATAACTTGATTTTAGGGGCTCCAAAACGCGCGGTACTTTTGACCGTCGGATGCGGAATTTCTTGCTCTTCGTTTTTGTCTCTCGCAACATGTGCTGAAAATGCAGGTAGCCCCGGGAAATCGCGATTTATCGCCATTTTGGGTGTTTTTCGGCTTGAACCGGCCGTGGCCAGCCGGGTGACTAAAATGGCCATAGCTGGATTTTAGGGGCTCCAAAACGCGCGGTACTTTTGACCATCGGATGCGGAATTTCTTGCTCTTCGTTTTTGTCTCTCGCAACATTTGCTGAAAATGCACGTAGCCCCGGGAAATTGTGATTTATTACCATTTTGGGTGTCTTTCGGCTTGAACCGGCCGTGGCCAGCCGGGTGACTAGAATGGCCATAACTCGATTTTAGGGGCTCCAAAACGCGCGGTACTTTTGACCATCGGATGCGGAATTTCTTGCTCTTCGTTTTTGTCTCTCGCAACATTTGCTGAAAATGCACGTAGCCCCGGGAAATAGCGATTTATCGCCATTTTGGGTGTTTTTCGGCTTGAACCGGCCGTGGCCAGCCGGGTGACTAAAATGGCCATAGCTGGATTTTAGGGGCTCCGAAATGCGCGGTACTTTTGACCATCGGATGCGGAATTTCTTGCTCTTCGTTTTTGTCTGTCGCAACATTTGCTGAAAATGCACGTAGCCCCGGGAAATTGTTATTTATTACCATTTTGGGTGTTTTTCGGCTTGAACCGGCCGTGGCCAGGTGGGTGACTAAAATGGCCATAGCTCGATTCTAGGGGCTCCAAAACGCGCGGTACTTTTGACCATCGGATGCGGAATTTCTTGCTCTTCGTTTTTGTCTCTTGCAACATTTGCTGAAAATGCACGTAGCCCCGGGAAATCGCGATTTATTGCCATTTTGGGTGTTTTTCGGCTTGAACCGGCCGTGGCCGGCTGGGTGACTAAAATGACCATAACTCGATTCTAGGGGCTCCAAAACGCGCGTTCTTTTTGACCATCGGATGCGGAAATTCTTGCTCTTCGTTTTTGTCTTTCGCACCATTTGCTGAAAATGCACGTAGCCCCGGGAAATCGCGATTTATTGCCATTTTGGGTGTTTTTCGGCTTGAACCGGCCGTGGCCAGGTGGGTGACTAAAATGGCCATAACTCGATTTTAGGGACTCCAAAACGCGCGGTACTTTTGACCATCGGATGCGGAATTTCTTGCTCTTCGTTTTGTCTCTCGCAACATTTGCTGAAAATGCACGTAGCCCCGGGAAATCGCGATTTATTGCCATTTTGGGTGTTTTTCGGCTTGAACCGGCCGTGGCCAGCCGGGTGACTAAAATGGCCATAACTCGATTTTAGGGACTCCAAAACGCGCGGTACTTTTGACTAACGGATGCGAAATTTCTTGCTCTTCGTTTTTGTCTGTCGCAGCATTTGCTGAAAATGCAGGTAGCCCCGGGAAATCGCGATTTATCGCCATTTTGGGTGTTTTTCGGCTTGAACCGGCCGTGGCCAGCCGGGTGACTAAAATGGCCATAGCTGGATTTTAGGGGCTCCAAAATGCGCGGTACTTTTGACCATCGGATGCGGAATTTCTTGCTCTTCGTTTTTGTCTCTCGCAACATTTGCTGAAAATGCACGTAGCCCCGGGAAATCGCGATTTATTACCATTTTGGGTGTTTTTCGGCTTGAACTGGCCGTGGCCAGCCGGGTGACTAAAATGGCCATAACTCGATTTTAGGGACTCCAAAACGTGCGTTCTTTTTGACCATCGGATGCGGAATTTCTTGCTCTTTGTTTTGTCTCTCGCAACATTTGCTGAAAATGCACGTAGCCCCGGGAAATCGCGATTTATTGCCATTTTGGGTGTTTTTCGGCTTGAACCGGCCGTGGCCAGGTGGGTGACTAAAATGGCCATAGCTCGATTCTAGGGGCTCCAAAACGCGCGGTACTTTTGACCATCGGATGCGGAATTTCTTGCTCTTCGTTTTTGTCTCTTGCAACATTTGCTGAAAATGCACGTAGCCCCGGGAAATCGCGATTTATTGCCATTTTGGGTGTTTTTCGGCTTGAACCGGCCGTGGCCAGCCGGGTGACTAAAATGACCATAACTCGATTCTAGGGGCTCCAAAACGCGCGTTCTTTTTGACCATCGGATGCGGAATTTCTTGCTCTTCGTTTTTGTCTCTCGCACCATTTGCTGAAAATGCACGTAGCCCCGGGAAATCGCGATTTATTGCCATTTTGGGTGTTTTTCGGCTTGAACCGGCCGTGGCCAGGTGGGTGACTAAAATGGCCATAACTCGATTTTAGGGACTCCAAAACGCGCGGTACTTTTGACCATCGGATGCGGAATTTCTTGCTCTTCGTTTTGTCTCTCGCAACATTTGCTGAAAATGCACGTAGCCCCGGGAAATCGCGATTTATTGCCATTTTGGGTGTTTTTCGGCTTGAACCGGCCGTGGCCAGCCGGGTGACTAAAATGGCCATAACTCGATTTTAGGGACTCCAAAACGCGCGGTACTTTTGACCATCGGATGCGAAATTTCTTGCTCTTCGTTTTTGTCTCTCGCAGCATTTGCTGAAAATGCAGGTAGCCCCGGGAAATCGCGATTTATCGCCATTTTGGGTGTTTTTCGGCTTGAACCGGCCGTGGCCAGCCGGGTGACTAAAATGGCCATAGCTGGATTTTAGGGGCTCCAAAATGCGCGGTACTTTTGACCATCGGATGCGGAATTTCTTGCTCTTCGTTTTTGTCTCTCGCAACATTTGCTGAAAATGCACGTAGCCCCGGGAAATTGTGATTTATTACCATTTTGGGTGTTTTTCGGCTTGAACTGGCCGTGGCCAGCCGGGTGACTAAAATGGCCAAAAATCGATTTTAGGGACTCCAAAACGTGCGTTCTTTTTGACTATCGGATGCGGAATTTCTTGCTCTTCGTTTTGTCTCTCGCAACATTTGCTGAAAATGCACGTAGCCCCGGGAAATCGCGATTTATTGCCATTTTGGGTGTTTTTCGGCTTGAACCGGCCGTGGCCGGCTGGGTGACTAAAATGACCATAACTCGATTCTAGGGGCTCCAAAACGCGCGGTACTTTTGACCATCGGATGCGGAATTTCTTGCTCTTCGTTTTTGTCTCTCGCAACATTTGCTGAAAATGCAGGTAGCCCCGGGAAATGGCGATTTATTGCCATTTTGGGTGTTTTTCGGCTTGAACCGGCCGTGGCCAGCCGGGTGACTGAAATTGCCATAACTCGATTTTAGGGGCTCCAAAACGCGCGGTACTTTTGACCATCGGATGCGGAATTTCTTGCTCTTTGTTTTTGTCTCTCGCAACATTTGCTGAAAATGCAGGTAGCCCCGGGAAATGGCGATTTATTGCCATTTTGGGTGTTTTTCGGCTTGAACCGGCCGTGGCCAGCCGGGTGACTAAAATGGCCATAGCTGGATTTTAGGGGCTCCAAAACACGCGGTACTTTTGACCATCGGATGCGGAATTTCTTGCTCTTCGTTTTTGTCTGTCGCAACATTTGCTGAAAATGCACGTAGCCCCGGGAAATTGTGATTTATTACCATTTTGGGTGTTTTTCGGCTTGAACCGGCCGTGGCCAGGTGGGTGACTAAAATGGCCATAGCTCGATTCTAGGGGCTCCAAAACGCGCGGTACTTTTGACCATCGGATGCGGAATTTCTTGCTCTTCGTTTTTGTCTCTCGCAACATTTGCTGAAAATGCACGTAGCCCCGGGAAATCGCGATTTATTGCCATTTTGGGTGTTTTTCGGCTTGAACCGGCCGTGGCCGGCTGGGTGACTAAAATGACCATAACTCGATTCTAGGGGCTCCAAAACGCGCGGTACTTTTGACCATCGGATGCGGAATTTCTTGCTCTTCGTTTTTGTCTCTCGCAATATTTGCTGAAAATGCAGGTAGCCCCGGGAAATCGCGATTTATTGCCATTTTGGGTGTTTTTCGGCTTGAACCGGCCGTGGCCAGCCGGGTGACTAAAATGGCCATAACTTGATATTAGGGGCTCCAAAACGCGCGGTACTTTTGACCATCGGATGCGGAATTTCTTGCTTTTCGTTTTTGTCTCTCGCAATATTTGCTGAAAATGCACGTAGCCCCGGGAAATCGCGATTGATTGCCATTTTGGGTGTTTTTCGGCTTGAACCGGCCGTGGCCAGCCGGGTGACTAAAATGGCCATAACTCGACTTAGCGGCTCCAAAACGCGCGGTACTTTTGACCATCGGATGCGGAATTTCTTGCTCTTCGTTTGTGTCTCTCGCACCATTTGCTGAAAATGCACGTAGCCCCGGGAAATTGCGATTTATTGCCATTTTGGGTGTTTTTCGGCTTGAACCGGCCGTGGCCAGCCGGGTGACTAAAATGGCCATAACTCGGTTTTAGGGGCTCCAAAACGCGCGGTGCTTTTGACCATCGGATGCGGAATTTCTTGCTCTTCGTTTTTGTCTGTCGCAATATTTGCTGAAAATGCACGTAGCCCCGGGAAATCGCGATTTATTGCCATTTTGGGTGTTTTTCGGCTTGAACCGGCCGTGGCCAGCCGGGTGACTAAAATGGCCATAACTCGATTTTAGGGACTCCAAAACGCGCGGTAATTTTGACCATCGGATGCGGAATTTCTTGCTCTTCGTTTTTGTCTCTCGCAATATTTGCTGAAAATGCACGTAGCCCCGGGAAATTGCGATTTCTTGCCATTTTGGGTGTTTTTCGGCTGGAAACGGCCGTGGCCAGCCGGGTGACTAAAATGGCCATAACTCGATTTTAGGGGCTCCAAAACGCGCGGTCCTTTTGACCATCGGATGCGCAAATTCTTGCTCTTCGTTTTTGTCTCTCGCAACATTTGCTGAAAATGCACGTAGCCCCGGGAAATTGCGATTTACTGGCATTTTGGGTGTTTTTCGGCTGGAAACGGCCGTGGCCAGCCGGGTGACTAAAATGGCCATAACTCGATTTTAAGGACTCCAAAACGCGCGGTAATTTTGACCATCAGATGCGGAATTTCTTGCTCTTCGTTTTTGTCTCTCGCAACATTTGCTGTAAATGCACGTAGCCCCGGGAAATTGCGATTTATTGCCATTTTGGGTGTTTTTCGGCTTGAACCGGCCGTGGCCAGCCGGGTGACTAAAATGGCCATAACTCGATTTTAGGGGCTCCAAAACGCGCAGTACTTTTGACCATCGGATGCGGAATTTCTTGCTCTTCGTTTTTGTCTCTCGCAACATTTGCTGAAAATGCACGTAGCCCCGGGAAATCGCGATTCATTGGCATTTTGGGTGTTTTTCGGCTTGAACCGGCCGTGGCCAGCCGGGTGACTAAAATGGCCATAACTCGATTTTAAGGACTCCAAAACGCGCGGTACTTTTGACCATCGGATGCGGAATTTCTTGCTCTTCGTTTTTGTCTCTCGCAACATTTGCTGAAAATGCACGTAGCCCCGGGAAATTGCAATTTATTGGCATTTTGGGTGTTTTTCGGCTTGAACCGGCCGTGGCCAGCCCGGTGAACAAAATGGCCATAACTCGGTTTTAGGGGCTCCAAAACGCGCGGTACTTTTGACCATCGGATGCAGAATTTCTTGCTCTTCGTTTTTGTCTCTCGCAACATTTGCTGAAAATGCACGTAGCCCCGGGAAATTGCGATTTCTTGCCATTTTGGGTGTTTTTTGGCTTGAAACGGCCGTGGCCAGCCGGGTGACTAAAATGGCCATAACTCGATTTAGGGGCTCCAAAACGCGCGGTCCTTTTGACCATCTAATGCAGAATTTCTTGCTCTTCGTTTTTGTCTCTCGCAACATTTGCTGAAAATGCACGTAGCCCCGGGAAATTGCGATTTACTGGCATTTTGGGTGTTTTTCGGCTGGAAACGGCCGTGGCCAGCCGGGTGACTAAAATGGCCATAACTCGATTTTAAGGACTCCAAAACGCGCGGTAATTTTGACCATCAGATGCGGAATTTCTTGCTCTTCGTTTTTGTCTCTCGCAACATTTGCTGTAAATGCACGTAGCCCCGGGAAATTGCCATTTATTGCCATTTTGGGTGTTTTTCGGCTGGAAACGGCCGTGGCCAGCCGGGTGACTAAAATGGCCATAACTCGATTTAGGGGCTCCAAAACACGCGGTACTTTTGACCATCGGATGCGGAATTTCTTGTTCTTCGTTTTCGTCTCTCGCAACATTTGCTGAAAATGCACGTAGCCCCGGGAAATTGCCATTTATTGCCATTTTGGGTGTTTTTCGGCTGGAAACGGCCGTGGCCAGCCGGGTGACTAAAATGGCCATAACTCGATTTAGGGGCTCCAAAAGGCGCGGTACTTTTGACCATCGGATGCGGAATTTCTTGTTCTTCGTTTTCGTCTCTCGCAACATTTGCTGAAAATGCACGTAGCCCCGGGAAATTGCCATTTATTGCCATTTTGGGTGTTTTTCGGCTGGAAACGGCCGTGGCCAGCCGGGTGACTAAAATGGCCATAACTCGATTTAGGGGCTCCAAAACGCGCGGTCCTTTTGACCATCCAATGCAGAATTTCTTGCTCTTCGTTTTTGTCTCTCGCAACATTTGCTGAAAATGCACGTAGCCCCGGGGAATTGCGATTTACTGGCATTTTGGGTGTTTTTCGGCTGGAAACGGCCGTGGCCAGCCGGGTGACTAAAATGGCCATAACTCGATTTTAAGGACTCCAAAACGCGCGGTAATTTTGACCATCAGATGCGGAATTTCTTGCTCTTCGTTTTTGTCTCTCGCAACATTTGCTGTAAATGCACGTAGCCCCGGGAAATTGCGATTTATTGCCATTTTGGGTGTTTTTCGGCTTGAACCGGCCGTGGCCAGCCGGGTGACTAAAATGGCCATAACTCGATTTTAGGGGCTCCAAAACGCGCAGTACTTTTGACCATCGGATGCGGAATTTCTTGCTCTTTGTTTTTGTCTCTCGCAACATTTGCTGAAAATGCAGGTAGCCCCGGGAAATGGCGATTTATTGCCATTTTGGGTGTTTTTCGGCTTGAACCGGCCGTGGCCAGCCGGGTGACTAAAATGGCCATAGCTGGATTTTAGGGGCTCCAAAACACGCGGTACTTTTGACCATCGGATGCGGAATTTCTTGCTCTTCGTTTTTGTCTGTCGCAACATTTGCTGAAAATGCACGTAGCCCCGGGAAATTGTGATTTATTACCATTTTGGGTGTTTTTCGGCTTGAACCGGCCGTGGCCAGGTGGGTGACTAAAATGGCCATAGCTCGATTCTAGGGGCTCCAAAACGCGCGGTACTTTTGACCATCGGATGCGGAATTTCTTGCTCTTCGTTTTTGTCTCTCGCAACATTTGCTGAAAATGCACGTAGCCCCGGGAAATCGCGATTTATTGCCATTTTGGGTGTTTTTCGGCTTGAACCGGCCGTGGCCGGCTGGGTGACTAAAATGACCATAACTCGATTCTAGGGGCTCCAAAACGCGCGGTACTTTTGACCATCGGATGCGGAATTTCTTGCTCTTCGTTTTTGTCTCTCGCAATATTTGCTGAAAATGCAGGTAGCCCCGGGAAATCGCGATTTATTGCCATTTTGGGTGTTTTTCGGCTTGAACCGGCCGTGGCCAGCCGGGTGACTAAAATGGCCATAACTTGATATTAGGGGCTCCAAAACGCGCGGTACTTTTGACCATCGGATGCGGAATTTCTTGCTTTTCGTTTTTGTCTCTCGCAATATTTGCTGAAAATGCACGTAGCCCCGGGAAATCGCGATTGATTGCCATTTTGGGTGTTTTTCGGCTTGAACCGGCCGTGGCCAGCCGGGTGACTAAAATGGCCATAACTCGACTTAGCGGCTCCAAAACGCGCGGTACTTTTGACCATCGGATGCGGAATTTCTTGCTCTTCGTTTGTGTCTCTCGCACCATTTGCTGAAAATGCACGTAGCCCCGGGAAATTGCGATTTATTGCCATTTTGGGTGTTTTTCGGCTTGAACCGGCCGTGGCCAGCCGGGTGACTAAAATGGCCATAACTCGGTTTTAGGGGCTCCAAAACGCGCGGTGCTTTTGACCATCGGATGCGGAATTTCTTGCTCTTCGTTTTTGTCTGTCGCAATATTTGCTGAAAATGCACGTAGCCCCGGGAAATCGCGATTTATTGCCATTTTGGGTGTTTTTCGGCTTGAACCGGCCGTGGCCAGCCGGGTGACTAAAATGGCCATAACTCGATTTTAGGGACTCCAAAACGCGCGGTAATTTTGACCATCGGATGCGGAATTTCTTGCTCTTCGTTTTTGTCTCTCGCAATATTTGCTGAAAATGCACGTAGCCCCGGGAAATTGCGATTTCTTGCCATTTTGGGTGTTTTTCGGCTGGAAACGGCCGTGGCCAGCCGGGTGACTAAAATGGCCATAACTCGATTTTAGGGGCTCCAAAACGCGCGGTCCTTTTGACCATCGGATGCGCAAATTCTTGCTCTTCGTTTTTGTCTCTCGCAACATTTGCTGAAAATGCACGTAGCCCCGGGAAATTGCGATTTACTGGCATTTTGGGTGTTTTTCGGCTGGAAACGGCCGTGGCCAGCCGGGTGACTAAAATGGCCATAACTCGATTTTAAGGACTCCAAAACGCGCGGTAATTTTGACCATCAGATGCGGAATTTCTTGCTCTTCGTTTTTGTCTCTCGCAACATTTGCTGTAAATGCACGTAGCCCCGGGAAATTGCGATTTATTGCCATTTTGGGTGTTTTTCGGCTTGAACCGGCCGTGGCCAGCCGGGTGACTAAAATGGCCATAACTCGATTTTAGGGGCTCCAAAACGCGCAGTACTTTTGACCATCGGATGCGGAATTTCTTGCTCTTCGTTTTTGTCTCTCGCAACATTTGCTGAAAATGCACGTAGCCCCGGGAAATCGCGATTCATTGGCATTTTGGGTGTTTTTCGGCTTGAACCGGCCGTGGCCAGCCGGGTGACTAAAATGGCCATAACTCGATTTTAAGGACTCCAAAACGCGCGGTACTTTTGACCATCGGATGCGGAATTTCTTGCTCTTCGTTTTTGTCTCTCGCAACATTTGCTGAAAATGCACGTAGCCCCGGGAAATTGCAATTTATTGGCATTTTGGGTGTTTTTCGGCTTGAACCGGCCGTGGCCAGCCCGGTGAACAAAATGGCCATAACTCGGTTTTAGGGGCTCCAAAACGCGCGGTACTTTTGACCATCGGATGCAGAATTTCTTGCTCTTCGTTTTTGTCTCTCGCAACATTTGCTGAAAATGCACGTAGCCCCGGGAAATTGCGATTTCTTGCCATTTTGGGTGTTTTTTGGCTTGAAACGGCCGTGGCCAGCCGGGTGACTAAAATGGCCATAACTCGATTTAGGGGCTCCAAAACGCGCGGTCCTTTTGACCATCTAATGCAGAATTTCTTGCTCTTCGTTTTTGTCTCTCGCAACATTTGCTGAAAATGCACGTAGCCCCGGGAAATTGCGATTTACTGGCATTTTGGGTGTTTTTCGGCTGGAAACGGCCGTGGCCAGCCGGGTGACTAAAATGGCCATAACTCGATTTTAAGGACTCCAAAACGCGCGGTAATTTTGACCATCAGATGCGGAATTTCTTGCTCTTCGTTTTTGTCTCTCGCAACATTTGCTGTAAATGCACGTAGCCCCGGGAAATTGCCATTTATTGCCATTTTGGGTGTTTTTCGGCTGGAAACGGCCGTGGCCAGCCGGGTGACTAAAATGGCCATAACTCGATTTAGGGGCTCCAAAACACGCGGTACTTTTGACCATCGGATGCGGAATTTCTTGTTCTTCGTTTTCGTCTCTCGCAACATTTGCTGAAAATGCACGTAGCCCCGGGAAATTGCCATTTATTGCCATTTTGGGTGTTTTTCGGCTGGAAACGGCCGTGGCCAGCCGGGTGACTAAAATGGCCATAACTCGATTTAGGGGCTCCAAAAGGCGCGGTACTTTTGACCATCGGATGCGGAATTTCTTGTTCTTCGTTTTCGTCTCTCGCAACATTTGCTGAAAATGCACGTAGCCCCGGGAAATTGCCATTTATTGCCATTTTGGGTGTTTTTCGGCTGGAAACGGCCGTGGCCAGCCGGGTGACTAAAATGGCCATAACTCGATTTAGGGGCTCCAAAACGCGCGGTCCTTTTGACCATCCAATGCAGAATTTCTTGCTCTTCGTTTTTGTCTCTCGCAACATTTGCTGAAAATGCACGTAGCCCCGGGGAATTGCGATTTACTGGCATTTTGGGTGTTTTTCGGCTGGAAACGGCCGTGGCCAGCCGGGTGACTAAAATGGCCATAACTCGATTTTAAGGACTCCAAAACGCGCGGTAATTTTGACCATCAGATGCGGAATTTCTTGCTCTTCGTTTTTGTCTCTCGCAACATTTGCTGTAAATGCACGTAGCCCCGGGAAATTGCGATTTATTGCCATTTTGGGTGTTTTTCGGCTTGAACCGGCCGTGGCCAGCCGGGTGACTAAAATGGCCATAACTCGATTTTAGGGGCTCCAAAACGCGCAGTACTTTTGACCATCGGATGCGGAATTTCTTGCTCTTCGTTTTTGTCTCTCGCAACATTTGCTGAAAATGCACGTAGCCCCGGGAAATCGCGATTATCGCCATTTTGGGTGTTTTTTGGCTTGAACCGGCCGTGGCCAGCCGGGTGACTAAAATGGCCATAACTCGATTTTAAGGACTCCAAAACGCGCGGTACTTTTGACCATCGGATGCGGAATTTCTTGCTCTTCGTTTTTGTCTCTCGCAACATTTGCTGAAAATGCACGTAGCCCCGGGAAATTGCGATTTATTGGCATTTTGGGTGTTTTTCGGCTTGAACCGGCCGTGGCCAGCCCGGTGAACAAAATGGCCATATCTCGGTTTTAGGGGCTCCAAAACGCGCGGTACTTTTGACCATCGGATGCGGAATTTCTTGTTCTTCGTTTTCGTCTCTCGCAACATTTGCTGAAAATGCACGTAGCCCCGGGAAATTGCCATTTATTGCCATTTTGGGTGTTTTTCGGCTGGAAACGGCCGTGGCCAGCCGGGTGACTAAAATGGCCATAACTCGATTTAGGGGCTCCAAAACGCGCGGTACTTTTGACCATCGGATGCAGAATTTCTTGCTCTTCGTTTTTGTCCCTCGCAATATTTGCTGAAAATGCACGTAGCCCCGGGAAATTGCGATTTCTTGCCATTTTGGGTGTTTTTTGGCTTGAAACGGCCGTGGCCAGCCGGGTGACTAAAATGGCCATAACTCGATTTAGGGGCTCCAAAACGCGCGGTCCTTTTGACCATCGAATGCAGAATTTCTTGCTCTTCGTTTTTGTCTCTCGCAATATTTGCTGAAAATGCACGTAGCCCCGGGAAATTGCGATTTATTGCCATTTTGGGTGTTTTTCGGCTTGAACCGGCCGTGGCCAGCCGGGTGACTAAAATGGCCATAACTCGATTTTAAGGACTCCAAAACGCGCGGTACTTTTGACCATCGGATGCGGAATTTCTTGCTCTTCGTTTTTGTCTCTCGCAACATTTGCTGAAAATGCACGTAGCCCCGGGAAATTGCGATTTATTGGCATTTTGGGTGTTTTTCGGCTTGAACCGGCCTTGGCCAGCCGGGTGACTAAAATGGCCATAACTCGATTTTAGGGGCTCCAAACCGCGCGGTACTTTTGACCATCGGATGCGGAATTTCTTGTTCTTCGTTTTCGTCTCTCGCAACATTTGCTGAAAATGCACGTAGCCCGGGGAAATCGCGATTTATTGCCATTTTGGGTGTTTTTCGGCTTGAACCGGCCGTGGCCAGCCCGGTGAACAAAATGGCCATAACTCGGTTTTAGGGGCTCCAAAACGCGCGGTACTTTTGACCATCGGATGCGGAATTTCTTGCTCTTCGTTTTTGTCTCTCGCAACATTTGCTGAAAATGCACGTAGCCCCGGGAAATTGCGATTTATTGCCATTTTGGGTGTTTTTCGGCTGGAAACGGCCGTGGCCAGCCGGGTGACTAAAATGGCCATAACTCGATTTAGGGGCTCCAAAACGCGCGGTACTTTTGACCATCGGATGCGGAATTTCTTGCTCTTCGTTTTTGTCTCTCGCAACATTTGCTGAAAATGCACGTAGCCCCGGGAAATTGCGATTTATTGCCATTTTGGGTGTTTTTCGGCTTGAACCGGCCGTGGCCAGCCCGGTGAACAAAATGGCCATAACTCGGTTTTAGGGGCTCCAAAACGCGCGGTGCTTTTGACCATCGGATGCGGAATTTCTTGCTCTTCGATTTTGTCTCTCGCATCATTTGCTGAAAATGCACGTAGCCCCGGGAAATCGCGATTTATTGCCATTTTGGGTGTTTTTCGGCTTGAACCGGCTGTGGCCAGCCGGGTGACTAAAATGGCCATAACTCGATTTTAGGGGCTGCAAAACGCGCGGTGCTTTTGACCATCGGATGCGGAATTTCTTGCTCTTCGTTTTTGTTCTTCGCAATATTTGCTGAAAATGCACGTAGCCCCGGGAAATTGCGATTTCTTGCCATTTCGGGTGTTTTTCGGCTGGAAACGGCCGTGGCCAGCCGGGTGACTAAAATGGCCATAACTCGATTTAGGGGCTCCAAAACGCGCGGTCCTTTTGACCATCGGATGCGGAATCTCTTCCTCTTCGTTTTTGTCTCTCGCAACATTTGCTGAAAATGCACGTAGCCCCGGGAAACTGCGATTTATTGGCATTTTGGGTGTTTTTCGGCTGGAAACGGCCGTGGCCAGCCGGGTGACTAAAATGGCCATAACTCGATTTTAAGGACTCCAAAACGCGCGGTACTTTTGACCATCGGATGCGGAATTTCTTGCTCTTCGTTTTTGTCTCTCGCAACATTTGCTGTGAATGCACGTAGCCCCGGGAAATTGCGATTTATTGGCATTTTGGGTGTTTTTCGGCTTGAACCGGCCGTGGCCAGCCGGGTGACTAAAATGGCCATAACTCGATTTTAGGGGCTCCAAAACGCGCAGTACTTTTGACCATCGGATGCGGAATTTCTTGCTCTTCGTTTTCGTCTCTCGCAACATTTGCTGAAAATGCACGTAGCCCCGGGAAATTGCGATTTATTGCCATTTTTGGTGTTTTTCGGCTGGAAACGGCCGTGGCCAGCCGGGTGACTAAAACGGCCATAACTCGATTTAGGGGCTCCAAAACGCGCGGTACTTTTGACCATCGGATGCGGAATTTCTTGCTCTTCGTTTTTGTCTCTCGCAACATTTGCTGAAAATGCACGTAGCCCCGGGAAATTGCGATTTATTGGCATTTTGGGTGTTTTTCGGCTTGAACCGGCCGTGGCCAGCCCGGTGAACAAAATGGCCATAACTCGGTTTTAGGGGCTCCAAAACGCGCGGTACTTTTGACCATCGGATGCGGAATTTCTTGCTCTTCGTTTTTGTCTCTCGCAACATTTGCTGAAAATGCACGTAGCCCCGGGAAATTGCGATTTATTGCCATTTTGGGTGTTTTTCGGCTGGAAACGGCCGTGGCCAGCCGGGTGACTAAAATGGCCATAACTCGATTTAGGGGCTCCAAAACGCGCGGTACTTTTGACCATCGGATGCGGAATTTCTTGCTCTTCGTTTTTGTCTCTCGCAACATTTGCTGAAAATGCACGTAGCCCCGGGAAATTGCGATTTATTGCCATTTTGGGTGTTTTTCGGCTTGAACCGGCCGTGGCCAGCCCGGTGAACAAAATGGCCATAACTCGGTTTTAGGGGCTCCAAAACGCGCGGTGCTTTTGACCATCGGATGCGGAATTTCTTGCTCTTCGATTTTGTCTCTCGCATCATTTGCTGAAAATGCACGTAGCCCCGGGAAATCGCGATTTATTGCCATTTTGGGTGTTTTTCGGCTTGAACCGGCTGTGGCCAGCCGGGTGACTAAAATGGCCATAACTCGATTTTAGGGGCTGCAAAACGCGCGGTGCTTTTGACCATCGGATGCGGAATTTCTTGCTCTTCGTTTTTGTTCTTCGCAATATTTGCTGAAAATGCACGTAGCCCCGGGAAATTGCGATTTCTTGCCATTTCGGGTGTTTTTCGGCTGGAAACGGCCGTGGCCAGCCGGGTGACTAAAATGGCCATAACTCGATTTAGGGGCTCCAAAACGCGCGGTCCTTTTGACCATCGGATGCGGAATCTCTTCCTCTTCGTTTTTGTCTCTCGCAACATTTGCTGAAAATGCACGTAGCCCCGGGAAACTGCGATTTATTGGCATTTTGGGTGTTTTTCGGCTGGAAACGGCCGTGGCCAGCCGGGTGACTAAAATGGCCATAACTCGATTTTAAGGACTCCAAAACGCGCGGTACTTTTGACCATCGGATGCGGAATTTCTTGCTCTTCGTTTTTGTCTCTCGCAACATTTGCTGTGAATGCACGTAGCCCCGGGAAATTGCGATTTATTGGCATTTTGGGTGTTTTTCGGCTTGAACCGGCCGTGGCCAGCCGGGTGACTAAAATGGCCATAACTCGATTTTAGGGGCTCCAAAACGCGCAGTACTTTTGACCATCGGATGCGGAATTTCTTGCTCTTCGTTTTCGTCTCTCGCAACATTTGCTGAAAATGCACGTAGCCCCGGGAAATTGCGATTTATTGCCATTTTTGGTGTTTTTCGGCTGGAAACGGCCGTGGCCAGCCGGGTGACTAAAACGGCCATAACTCGATTTAGGGGCTCCAAAACGCGCGGTACTTTTGACCATCGGATGCGGAATTTCTTGCTCTTCGTTTTTGTCTCTCGCAACATTTGCTGAAAATGCACGTAGCCCCGGGAAATTGCGATTTATTGGCATTTTGGGTGTTTTTCGGCTTGAACCGGCCGTGGCCAGCCGGGTGACTAAAATGGCCATAACTCGATTTTAGGGGCTCCAAAACGCGCGGTAATTTTGACCATCGGATGCGGAATTTCTTGCTCTTCGTTTTTGTCTCTCGCAATATTTGCTGAAAATGCACGTAGCCCCGGGAAATTGCGATTTCTTGCCATTTTGGGTGTTTTTCGGCTGGAAACGGCCGTGGCCAGCCGGGTGACTAAAATGGCCATAACTCGATTTAGGGGCTCCAAAACGCGCAGTACTTTTGACCATCGGATGCGGAATTTCTTCCTCTTCGTTTTTGTCTCTCGCAACATTTGCTGAAAATGCACGTAGCCCCGGGAAACTGCGATTTATTGGCATTTTGGGTGTTTTTCGGCTGGAAACGGCCGTGGCCAGCCGGGTGACTAAAATGGCCATAACTCGTTTTTAAGGACTCCAAAACGCGCGGTAATTTTGACCATCGGATGCGGAATTTCTTGCTCTTCGTTTTTGTCTCTCGCAACATTTGCTGTAAATGCACGTAGCCCCGGGAAATTGCGATTTATTGGCATTTTGGGTGTTTTTCGGCTTGAACCGGCCGTGGCCAGCCGGGTGACTAAAATGGCCATAACTCGATTTTAGGGGCTCCAAAACGCGCAGTACTTTTGACCATCGGATGCGGAATTTCTTGCTCTTCGTTTTCGTCTCTCGCAACATTTGCTGAAAATGCACGTAGCCCCGGGAAATTGCGATTTATTGCCATTTTTGGTGTTTTTCGGCTGGAAACGGCCGTGGCCAGCCGGGTGACTAAAATGGCCATAACTCGATTTAGGGGCTCCAAAACGCGCGGTACTTTTGACCATCGGATGCGGAATTTCTTGCTCTTCGTTTTTGTCTGTCGCAACATTTGCTGAAAATGCACGTAGCCCCGGGAAATTGCGATTTATTGGCATTTTGGGTGTTTTTCGGCTTGAACCGGCCGTGGCCAGCCGGGTGACTAAAATGGCCATAACTCGATTTTAAGGACTCCAAAACGCGCGGTACTTTTGACCATCGGATGCGGAATTTCTTGCTCTTCGTTTTTGTCTCTCGCAACATTTGCTGAAAATGCACGTAGCCCCGGGAAATTGCGATTTATTGGCATTTTGGGTGTTTTTCGGCTTGAACCGGCCGTGGCCAGCCGGGTGACTAAAATGGCCATAACTCGATTTTAGGGGCTCCAAAACGCGCAGTACTTTTGACCATCGGATGCAGAATTTCTTGTTCTTCGTCTTCGTCTCTCGCAACATTTGCTGAAAATGCACGTAGCCCCGGGGAATTGCGATTTATCGCCATTTTGGGTGTTTTTCGGCTTGAACCGGCTGTGGCCAGCCGGGTGACTAAAATGGCCATAACTTGATTTAGGGGCTCCAAAACGCGCGGTACTTTTGACCATCGGATGCGGAATTTCTTGCTCTTCGTTTTTGTCTCTCGCAACATTTGCTGAAAATGCACGTAGCCCCGGGAAACGGCGATTTATTGCCATTTTGGGTGTTTTTCGGCTGGAAACGGCCGTGGCCAGCCGGGTGACTAAAATGGCCATAACTCGATTTTAGGGGCTCCAAAACGCGCGGTACTTTTGACCATCGGATGCGGAATTTCTTGCTCTTCGTTTTTGTCTCTCGCAACATTTGCTGAAAATGCACGTAGCCCCGGGAAATTGCAATTTATTGGCATTTTGGGTGTTTTTCGGCTGGAAACGGCCGTGGTCAGCCGGGTGACTAAAATGGCCGTAACTCGATTTTAGGGGCTCCAAAACGCGCGGTACTTTTGACCATCGGATGCGGAATTTCTTGCTCTTCGTTTTTGTCTCTCGCATCATTTGCTGAAAATGCACCTAGCCCCGGGAAATTGCGATTTATTGCCATTTTGGGTGTTTTTCGGCTTGAACCGGCTGTGGCCAGCCGGGTGACTAAAATGGCCAGAACTCGATTTAGGGGCTCCAAAACGCGCGGTACTTTGGACCATCGGATGCGGAATTTCTTGCTCTTCGTTTTTGTCTCAGGCAATATTTGCTGAAAATGCACGTAGCCCCGGGAAATCGCGATTTGTTGCCATTTTGGGTGTTTTTCGGCTTGAACCGGCCGTGGCCAGCCGATGACTAAAATGGCCATAACTCGATTTTCGGGGCTCCAAAACGCGCGGTATTTTTGACCATCGGATGCGGAAATTCTTGCTCTTCGTTTTCGTATCTCGCATCATTTGCTGAAAATGCACGTAGGCCCGGGAAATTGCGATTTATTGCCATTTTGGGTGTTTTTCGGCTTGAACCGGCCGTGGCCAGCCGGGTGACAAAAATGGCCATAACTCCATTTTAGGGGCTCCAAAACGCGCGGTACTTTTGACCATCGGATGCGGAATTTCTTGCTCTTCGTTTTTGTCTCTCGCAACATTTGCTGAAAATGCACGTAGCCCCGGGAAATTGCGATTTATTGCCATTTCGGGTGTTTTTCGGCTTGAACCGGCCGTGGCCAGCCGGGTGACCAAAATGGCCAGAACTCGACTTAGGGGCTCCAAAACGCGCGGTACTTTTGACCATCGGATGCGGAATTTCTTGCTCTTCGTTTTTGTCTTTCGCAACATTTGCTGAAAATGCACGTAGCCCCGGGAAATCGCGATTTATTGCCATTTTGGGTGTTTTTCGGCTTGAACCGGCCGTGGCCAGCCGATGACTAAAATGGCCATAACTCGATTTTAGGGGCTCCAAAACGCGCGGTATTTTTGACCATCGGATGCGGAAATTCTTGCTCTTCGTTTTCGTATCTCGCATCATTTGCTGAAAATGCACGTAGGCCCGGGAAATTGCGATTTATTGCCATTTTGGGTGTTTTTCGGCTTGAACCGGCCGTGGCCAGCCGGGTGACAAAAATGGCCATAACTCCATTTTAGGGGCTCCAAAACGCGCGGTACTTTTGACCATCGGATGCGGAATTTCTTGCTCTTCGTTTTTGTCTCTCGCAACATTTGCTGAAAATGCACGTAGCCCCGGGAAATTGCGATTTATTGCCATTTCGGGTGTTTTTCGGCTTGAACCGGCCGTGGCCAGCCGGGTGACCAAAATGGCCAGAACTCGACTTAGGGGCTCCAAAACGCGCGGTACTTTTGACCATCGGATGCGGAATTTCTTGCTCTTCGTTTTTGTCTCTCGCAACATTTGCTGAAAATGCACGTAGCCCCGGGAAATCGCGATTTATTGCCATTTTGGGTGTTTTTCGGCTTGAACCGGCCGTGGCCAGCCGGGTGACCAAAATGGCCAGAACTCGACTTAGGGGCTCCAACACGCGCGGTACTTTTGACCATCGGATGCGGAATTTCTTGCTCTGCGTTTTTGTCTCTCGCAACATTTGCTGAAAATGCACGTAGCCCCGGGAAATCACGATTTATTACCATTTTGGGTGTTTTTTGGCTTCAACCGGCCGTGGCCAGCCGATGACTAAAATGGCCATAACTCGATTTTAGGGGCTCCAAACCGCGCGGTACTTTTGACCATCGGATGCGGAATTTCTTGCTCTTCGTTTTTGTCTCTCGCAACATTTGCTGAAAATGCACGTAGGCCCGGGAAATCACGATTTATTACCATTTTGGGTGTTTTTTGGCTTGAACCGGCCGTGGCCAGCCGGGTGACTAAAATGGCCATAACTCCATTTTAGGGGCTCCAACTCGCGCAGTACTTTTGACCATCGGATGCGGAATTTCTTGCTCTTCGTTTTTGTCTCTCGCAACATTTGCTGAAAATGCACGTAGCCCCGGGAAATCGCGATTTACTGCCATTTTGGGTGTTTTTCGGCTTGAACCGGCCGTGGCCAGCCGGGTGACTAAAATGGCCATAACTCGATTTAGGGGCTCCAAAACGCGCGGTACTTTTGACCATCGGATGTGGAATTCCTTGCTCTTCGTTTTTGTCTCTCGCTGAAAATGCACGTAGCCCCGGGAAATCGCGATTTATTGCCATTTTGGGTGTTTTTCGGCTTGAACCGGCCGTGGCCAGCCGGGTGACTAAAATGGCCATAACTCGATTTAGGGGCTCCAAAACGCGCGGTACTTTTGACCATCGGATGCGGAATTTCTTGCTCTGCGTTTTTGTCTCTCGCAACATTTGCTGAAAATGCACGTAGCCCCGGGAAATCACGATTTATTACCATTTTGGGTGTTTTTTTGGCTTGAACCGGCCGTGGCCAGCCGGGTGACTAAAATGGCCATAACTTGATTTTAGGGGCTCCAAAACGCGCGGTACTTTTGACCATCGGATGCGGAATTTCTTGCTCTTCGTTTTTGTCTCTCGCATCATTTGCTGAAAATGCACGTAGCCCCGGGAAATCGCGATTTATTGCCATTTTGGGTGTTTTTCGGCTTGAACCGGCCGTGGCCAGCCGGGTGACTAAAATGGCCATAACCCGATTTTAGGGGCTCCAAACCGCGCGGTACTTTTGACCATCGGATGCGGAATTTCTTGCTCTGCGTTTTTGTCTCTCGCAACATTTGCTGAAAATGCACGTAGCCCCGGGAAATCACGATTTATTACCATTTTGGGTGTTTTTTGGCTTGAACCGGCCGTGGCCAGCCGGGTGACTAAAATGGCCATAACTCGATTTTAGGGGCTCCAAAACGCGCGGTACTTTTGACCATCGGATGCGGAATTTCTTGCTCTTCGTTTTTGTCTCTCGCAACATTTGCTGAAAATGCACGTAGCCCCGGGAAATCACGATTTATTACCATTTTGGGTGTTTTTTGGCTTGAACCGGCCGTGGCCAGCCGGGTGACTAAAATGGCCATAACTCGGTTTTAGGGGCTCCAACTCGCGCAGTACTTTTGACCATCGGATGCGGAATTTCTTGCTCTTCGTTTTTGTCTCTCGCAACATTTGCTGAAAATGCACGTAGCCGCAGGAAATCGCGATTTACTGCCATTTTGGGTGTTTTTCGGCTTGAACCGGCCGTGGCTAGCCGGGTGACTAAAATGGCCATAACTCGATTTAGGGGCTCCAAACCGCGCGGTACTTTTGACCATCGGATGCGGAATTTCTTGCTCTTCGTTTTTGTCTGTCGCAATATTTGCTGAAAATGCACGTAGCCCCGGGAAATTGCGATTTCTTGCCATTTTGGGTGTTTTTCGGCTTGAACCGGCCGTGGCCAGCCGGGTGACTAAAATGGCCATAACTCGATTTTAGGGGCTCCAAAACGCGCGGTACCTTTGACCATCGGATGCGGAATTTCTTGCTCTTCGTTTGTGTCACTCGCAACATTTGCTGAAAATGCACGTAGCCCCGGGAAATTGCGATTTATTGCCATTTTGGGTGTTTTTCGGCTTGAAACGGCCGTGGCCAGCCGGGTGACTAAAATGGCCATAACTCGATTTTAGGGGCTCCAAAACGCGCAGTACTTTTGACCATCGGATGCGGAATTTCTTGCTCTTCGTTTTTGTTCTTCGCATCATTTGCTGAAAATGCACGTAGCCCCGGGAAATTGCGATTTATTGGCATTTTGGGTGTTTCTCGGCTTGAACCGGCCGTGGCCAGCCGGGTGACTAAAATGGCCATAACTCGATTTTAGGGGCTCCAAAACGCGCGGTACTTTTGACCATCGGATGCGGAATTTCTTGCTCTTCGTTTTTGTCTCTCGCAACATTTGCTGAAAATGCACGTAGCCCCGGGAAATCACGATTTATTACCATTTTGGGTGTTTTTTGGCTTGAACCGGCCGTGGCCAGCCGGGTGACTAAAATGGCCATAACTCGGTTTTAGGGGCTCCAAAACGCGCGGTACTTTTGACCATCGGATGCGGAATTTCTTGCTCTTCGTTTTTGTCTCTCGCAACATTTGCTGAAAATGCACGTAGCCCCGGGAAATCACGATTTATTACCATTTTGGGTGTTTTTTGGCTTGAACCGGCCGTGGCCAGCCGGGCGGCTAAAATCTTCCGGGAATGTTTCGGGAACGTGTTCCGGCGCCTCCGGAACATGTTCCGGTGGTTCCGGAACATGTTCCGACGCTTCAGGAACATGTCCCGGACCCACCGCAACATGTTCCGGAACCACCGGAACATGTTCCGGAACCACCGCAACATGTTCCGGAACCACCGGAACATGTTCCGGAAGCGCCGGAACATGTTCCGAAACCACCGGAACATGTTCCGGAACCACCGGAACATGTTCCGGAAGCGCCGGAACACGTTCCGGAAGCGCCGGAACATCTTCTGGAACCACCGGAACATGTTCCGGAACCACCGGAACATCTTCCGGAAGCGCCGGAACATTTTCCGGAACCACCGGAATATGTTTCGGAACCACCGGAACATGTTGCGGAAGCTCCGGAACATGTTGCGGTACCACCGGAACATGTTCCCAAACCACCGGAACATGTTTAGGAAGCCCCGGAACATGTTCCGGAACCACCGGAACATGTTCCGGAACCACCGGAACATCTTCCGGAAGCGCCGGAACATCTTCCGGAACCACCGGAACATGTTTCGGCAGCGCGGGAACATGTTCCGGAACCACCGCAACATGTTCCGGAACCACCGGAACATGTTCCGGAACCGCCGGAACATGTTCCGGAACCACCGGAACATGTTCCGGAACCCCGGAACATGTTCCGGAAGCGCCGGAACATGTTTCGGAAGCGCGGGAACATGTTCCGGAACCACCGGAACATGTTCCGGAAGAGCGGGAACATGTTCCGGAACCACCGGAACATGTTCCGGAAGAGCCGGAACATCTTCCGGAACCACCGGAACATGTTTCGGAAGCGCCAGAAAATCTTCCGGAAGCGCCGGAACATCTTCCGGAACCACCGGAACATGTTCCGGAACCACCGGAACATGTTCCGGAAGCGCCAGAGCATGTTCCGGAACCACCGGAACATGTTCCGGAACCACCGCAACATCTTCCGGAAGCGCCGGAACATGTTCCGGAACCACCGGAACATGTTCCGAAAGAGCCGGAACATCTTCCGGAACCACCGGAACATGTTCCGGAACCACCGGAACATCTTCCGGAAGCGCCGGAACATGTTCCGGAACCACCGGAACATGTTCCGGAACCACCGGAACATGTTCCGGAAGCGCCGGAACATGTTCCGGAACCACCGGAACATGTTCCGGAGCCACCGGAACATCTTCCGGAAGCGCCGGAACATGTGCCGGAACCACCGGAACATGTTCCGGAACCACCGGAACATGCTCCGGAAACGCCGGAACATGTTCCGGAACCACCGGAACATGTTCCAGAAGAGCCGGAACATCTTCCGGAACCAGACGGAACATGTTCCGGAACCACCGGAACATGTTCCGGAAGCGCCGGAACATGTCCCCGACCCACCGGAACATGTTCCGGAAGCGCCGGAACATGTTCTGGAACCACCGGAAGATGTTCCACAACCACCGGAACATGTTCCAGAAGCGCCAGAACATGTTCCGGAACCACCGGAACATGTTCCGGAACCACCGGAACATGTTCCGGAACCACCGGAACATCTTCCGGAAGCGCCTGAACATGTTCCGGAACCACCGGAACATCTTCCGGAACCACCGGAACCTGTTCCGGAAGCGCCGGAACATCTTCCGGAACCACCGGAACATGTTCCGGAACCACCGGAACATCTTCCGGAAGCGCCGGAACATGTTCCGGAACCACCGGAACATGTTTCGGAAGCGCGGGAACATGTTCCGGAACCACCGGAACATGTTCCGGAACCACCAGAACATGTTCTGGAAGCGCCGGATCATGTTCCGGAACCACCGGAACATGTTGCGGAAGCGCCGGTACATGTTCCGGTACCACCGGAACATGTTCCGGAACCACCAGAACATGTTCTGGAAGCGCCGGATCATGTTCCCAAACCACCGGAACATGTTCAGGAAGCGCCGGAACATGTTCTGGAAACGCCGGAACATGTTCCCGAACCACCGGAACATGTTCCGGAACCACCAAAACATGTTCCGGAAGCGCCGGAACATGTTCCGGTACCACCGGAACATGTTCCGCAACCACCGGAACATGTTCCGGAAGCGCCAGAACATGTTCCGGAACCACCGGAACATGTTCCGGAACCGCCGGAACATCTTCCCGAACCGCCGGAACATGTTCCGGAACCACCGGAACATGTTCCGGAACCACCGGAACATGTTACGGAAGCGCCGTAACATGTTCCGGAACCGGCGGAACATGTTCCGGAACCACCGGAACATGTTCCGGAAGCGCCGGAACATGTTCCGGAACCACCGGAACATGTTCCGGAAGAGCCGGAACATCTTCCGGAACCACCGATGTTCCGGAACCACCGGAACATTTTCCGGAAGCGCCGGAACATGTTCCGGAACCGCCGGAACATGTTTCGGAAGCGCCACAACATCTTCCGGAACTACCGGAACATGTTCCGGAACCACCGGAACATGTTTCCGAACCACCGGAACATGTTACGGAAGCGCCGTAACATGTTCCGGAACCACCGGAATATGTTCCGGAACCACCGGAACATGTTCCGGAAGCGCCGGAACATGTCCCGGAACCACCGGAACATGTTCCGGAACCACCGGAACATGTCTCGGAAGCGCCGGAACATCTTCCGGAACCACCGGAACATGTTCCGGAACCCCGGAACATGTTCCGGAAGCGCCGGAACATGTTTCGGAAGCGCGGGAACATGTTCCGGAACCACCGGAACATGTTCCGGAAGAGCGGGAACATGTTCCGGAACCACCGGAACATGTTCCGGTGGTTCCGGAACATGTTCCGGCGCTTCCAAAACATGTTCCGGAAGAGCCGGAACATCTTCCGGAACCACCGGAACATGTTTCGGAAGCGCCGGAACATCTTCCGGAAGCGCCGGAACATCTTCCGGAACCACCGGAACATGTTTCGGAAGCGCGGGAACATATTCCGGAACCACCGGAACATGTTCCGGAACCACCGGAACATGTTCCGGAAGCGCCGGAACATGTTTCTGAAGCGCGGGAACATGTTCCGGAACCACCGGAACATCTTCTGGAACCACCGGAACATGTTCCGGAAGCGCCGGAACATGTTTCTGAAGCGCGGGAACATGTTCCGGAACCACCGGAACATCTTCTGGAACCACCGGAACATCTTCCGGAACCACCGGAACATGTTCCGGAACCCCGGAACATGTTCCGGAAGCGCCGGAACATGTTCCGGAAGAGCCGGAACATCTTCCGGAACCACCGGAACATGTTTCGGAAGCGCCGTAACATGTTCCGGAACCACCGGAATATGTTCCGGAACCACCGGAACATGTTCCGGAAGCGCCGGAACATGTCCCGGAACCACCGGAACATGTTCCGGAACCACCGGAACATGTCTTGGAAGCGCCGGAACATCTTCCGGAACCACCGGAACATGTTCCGGAACCCCGGAACATGTTCCGGAAGCGCCGGAACATGTTTCGGTAGCGCGGGAACATGTTCCGGAACCACCGGAACATGTTCCGGAAGAGCGGGAACATGTTCCGGAACCACCGGAACATGTTCCGGAAGAGCCGGAACATCTTCCGGAACCACCGGAACATGTTTCGGAAGCGCCGGAACATCTTCCGGAAGCGCCGGAACATCTTCCGGAACCACCGGAACATGTTTCGGAAGCGCGGGAACATGTTCCGGAACCACCGGAACATGTTCCGGAACCACCGGAACATGTTCCGGAAGCGCCGGAACATGTTTCTGAAGCGCGGGAACATGTTCCGGAACCACCGGAACATCTTCTGGAACCACCGGAACATGTTCCGGAACCACCGGAACATGTTCCGGAAGCGCCGGAGCATGTTCCGGAACCACCGAAACATCTTCCGGAACCACCGGAACATGTTCCGGAACCACCGGAACATCTTCCGGAAGCGCCCGAACATGTTCTGGAACCACCGGAACATGTTCCGGAACCACCGGAACATGTTCCGGAAGCGCCGGAATATCTTCCGGAACCACCGGAACATGTTCCGGAACCACCGGAACATCTTCCTGAAGCGCCAGAACATGTTCCGGAACCACCGGAAGATGTTCCGGAACCACCGGAACATCTTCCGGAAGCGCCTGAACATGTTCCGGAACCACCGGAACATGTTCCGGAGCCACCGGAACCTGTTCCGGAAGCGCCGGAACATCTTCCGCAACCACCGAAACATGTTCCGGAACCACCGGAACATCTTCCGGAAGCGCCGGAACATGTTCCAGAACCACCGGAACATGTTTCGGAAGCGCGGGATCATGTTCCGGAACCACCGGAACATGTTCCGGAACCACCGGAACATGTTCCGGAACCACCGGAACATGTCGCGGAAGCGCCGGTACATGTTCCGGTACCACCGGAACATGTTCCCAAACCACCGGAACATGTTCAGGAAGCGCCGGAACATATTCTGGAAACGCCGGAACATGTTCCGGAACTACTGGAACATGTTCCGGAACCACCAAAACATGTTCCGGAAGCGCCGCAACATGTTCCGGTACCACCAGAACATGTTCCGCAACCACCGGAACATGTTCCGGAAGCGCCAGATCATGTTCCGGAACCGCCGGAACATCTTCCCGAACCGCCGGAACATGTTCCGGAACCACCGGAACATGTTCCGGAAGCGCCGGAGCATGTTCCGGGACCACCGAAACATCTTCCGGAAGCGCCGGAACATGTTCGGGAACCACCGGAACATGTTCCGAAAGAGCCGGAACATCTTCCGGAACCACCGGAACATGTTCCGGAACCACCGGAACATCTTCCGGAGGCGCCCGAACATGTTCTGGAACCACCGGAACATGTTCCGGAACCACCGGAACATGTTCCGGAAGCGCCGGAACATCTTCCGGAACCACCGGAACATGTTCCGGAACCATCGGAACATCTTCCGGAAGCGCCGGAACATGTGCCGGAACCACCGGAACATGTTCCGGAACCACCGGAACATGCTCCGGAAACGCCGGAACATGTTCCGGAACCACCGGAACATCTTCCAGAAGACCCGGAACATCTTCCGGAACCACCGGAACATGTTCCGGAACCACCGGAACATGTTCCGGAAGCGCCGGAACATGTCCCCGACCCACCGGAACATGTTCCGGAAGCGCCGGAACATGTTCCGGAACCACCGGAACATGTTCTGGAACCACCGGAAGATGTTCCACAACCACCGGAACATGTTCCGGCAGCGCCAGAACATGTTCCGGAACCACCGGAACATCTTCCGGAACCACCGGAACATCTTCCGGAAGCGCCTGAACATGTTCCGGAACCACCGGAACATGTTCCGGAACCACCGGAACCTGTTCCGGAAGCGCCGGAACATCTTCCGGAACCACCGGAACATGTTCTGGAACCACCGGAACATCTTCCAGAAGCGCCGGAACATGTTCCGGAACCACCGGAACATGTTTTCGGAAGCGCGGGAACATGTTCCAGAACCACCGGAACATGTTCCGGAACCACCGGAACATGTTCCTGAACCACCGGAACATGTCGCGGAAGCGCCGGTACATGTTCCGGTACCACCGGAACATGTTCCCAAACCACCGGAACATGTTCAGGAAGCGCCGGAACATGTTCTGGAAACGCCGGAACATGTTCCGGAACCACTGGAACATGTTCCGGAACCACCAAAACATGTTCCGGAAGCGCCGGAACATGTTCCGGTACCACCGGAACATGTTCCGCAACCACCGAAACATGTTCCGGAAGCGCCAGAACATGTTCCGGAACCACCGGAACATGTTCCGGAACCGCCGGAACATCTTCCCGAACCGCCGGAACATGTTCCGGAACCACCGGAACATGTTCCGGAACCACCGGAACATGTTACGGAAGCGCCGTAACATGTTCCGGAACCACCGGAACATGTTCCGGAACCACCGGAACATGTTCCGGAAGAGCCGGAACATCTTCCGGAACCACCGGAACATGTTCCGGAACCACCGGAACATCTTCCGGAAGCGCCGGAACATGTTCCGGAACCACCGGAACATGTTTCGGAAGCGGCAGAACATCTTCTGAAACCACCGGAACATGTTCCGGAACCACGGGAACATGTTCCGGAACCACCCTAACATGTTCCGGAACCACCGGAACATGTTCCGGAAGCGCCGTAAAATGTTCCGGAACCACCGGAATATGTTCCGGAACCACCGGAACATGTTCCGGAAGCGCCGGAACATGTTCCGGAACCACCGGAACATGTTCAGGAACCACCGGAACATGTTTCGGAAGCGCCGGAACATGTTCCGGAAGCGCCGGAACATGTTCTGGAACCACCGGAACATGTTCCGGAACCACCGGAACATGTTCTGGAACCACCGGAAGATGTTCCACAACCACCGGAACATGTTCCGGAAGCGCCGGAACATGTTCCGGAACCACCGGAACATGTTCCGGAACCACCGGAACCTGTTCCGGAAGCGCAGGAACATCTTCCGGAACCACCGGAACATGTTCCGGAACCACCGGAACATCTTCCGGAAGCGCCGGAACATGTTCCAGAAGCACCGGAACATGTTTCGGAAGCGCGGGAACATGTTCCGGAAGCGCCGGAACATGTTCCGGAACCACCGGAACATGTCGCGGAAGCGCCGGTACATGTTCTGGTACCACCGGAACATGTTTCCAAACCACCGGAACATGTTCAGGAAGCGCCGGAACAGGTTCTGGAAACGCCGGAACATGTTCCGGAACCACTGGAACATGTTCCGGAACCACCAAAACATGTTCCGGAAGCGCCGGAACATGTTCCGGTACCACCGGAACATGTTCCGCAACCACCGGAACATGTTCCGGAAGCGCCAGAACATGTTCCGGAACCACCGGAACATGTTCCGGAACCGCCGGAACATCTTCCCGAACCGCCGGAACATGTTCCGGAACCACCGGAACATGTTACGGAAGCGCCGTAACATGTTCCGGAACCACCGGAACATGTTCCGGAACCACCGGAACATGTTCCTGTAGAGCCGGAACATCTTCCGGAACCACCGGAACATGTTCCGGAACCACCGGAACATCTTCCGGAAGCGCCGGAACATGTTCCGGAACCACCGGAACATGTTTCGGAAGCGCCAGAACATCTTCCGGAACCACCGGAACATGTTCCGGAACCACCGGAACATGTTCCGGAAGCGCCAGAACATGTTCCGGAACCACCGGAACATGTTCCGGAACCGCCGGAACATCTTCCCGAACCGCCGGAACATGTTCCGGAACCACCGGAACATGTTCCGGAACCACCGGAACATGTTCCGGAAGCGCCGTAACATGTTCCGGAACCACCGGAACATGTTCCCGAAGCGCCGGAACATCTTCTGGAACCACCGGAACATGTTCCGGAACCACCGGAACATGTTCCGGAAGCGCCGGAACATGTTTCGGAAGCGCGGGAACATGTTCCGGAGCCACCGGACCATGTTCCGGAAGAGCGGGAACATGTTCCGGAACCACCGGAACATGTTCCGGACCCACCGGAACATGTTCCGGAACCGCCGGAACATCTTCCCGAACCGCCGGAACATGTTCCGGAACCACCGGAACATGTTCTGGAACCACCGGAACATGTTCCGGAAGCGCCGGAACATGTTCCGGAACCACCGGAACATGTTCCGGAAGAGCCGGAACATCTTCCGGAACCACCGGAACATGTTTCGGAAGCGCCGGAATATCTTCCGGAACCACCGGAACATGTTCCGGAACCACCGGAACATGTTCCGGAAGCGCCGGAACATGTTTCGGAAGCGCGGGAACATGTTCCGGAACCACCGGAACATGTTCCGGAAGAGCCGGAACATGTTCTGGAACCACCGGAACATGTTCCGGAACCACCGGAACATGTTCCGGAACCACCGGAACATGTTACGGAAGCGCCGGAACATGTTCCGGAACCACCGGAACATGTTCCGGAACCACTGGAACATGTTCTGGAAGCGCCGGAACATGTTCCGGAACCACCGGAACATGTTCCGGAAGAGCCGGAACATCTTCCGGAACCACCGGAACATGTTCCAGAACCACGGGAACATCTTCCGGAAGCGCCGGAACATGTTCCGGAACCACCGGAACTTGTTCCGGGAGCGCCGGAACATCTTCCGGAACCACCGGAACATCTTCCGGAACCACCGGAACATGTTTTGGAAACGCCGGAACATGTTCCGGAACCACCGGAACATGTTCCGGAACCACTGGAACATGTTCTGGAAGCGCCGGAACATGTTCCGGAACCACCGGAACATGTTCCGGAAGAGCCGGAACATCTTCCGGAACCACCGGAACATGTTCCAGAACCACGGGAACATCTTCCGGAAGCGCCGGAACATGTTTCGGAACCACCGGAACTTGTTCCGGGAGCGCCGGAACATCTTCCGGAACCACCGGAACATCTTCCGGAACCACCGGAACATGTTCCGGAAGCGCCGGAACATGTTCCGGAAGCGCCGTAACATGTTCCGGAACCACCGGAACATGTTCCGGAACAGCCGGAACATCTTCGGGAACCACCGTAACATGTTCCGGAACCACCGGAACATCTTCCGGAAGCGCCGGAACATGTTCCGGAACCACCGGATCATGTTCCGGAACCACCGGAACATGTTCCGGAAGCGCCGGAACATGTTCCGGAACCACCGGAACATGTTCCGGAAGCGCCGGAACATGTTCCGGAACCACCGGAACATGTTACGGAAGCGCCGGAACATGTTCCGGAACCACCGGAACATGTTCCGGAACCACCGGAACATGTTCCGGAACCACCGGAACATGTTCCGGAAGAGCCGGAATATCTTCCGGAACCACCGGATCATGTTCCGGAAGCGCCGGAACATCTTCCGGAAGCGCCGGAACATGTTCCGGAACCACCGGAACATGTTTTGGAAGCGCAGGAACATGTTCCGGAACCACCGGAACATGTTCCGGAACCACCGGAACATGTTCCGGAACCACCGGAACATGTTCCGGAAGCGCCGGAACATGTTCCCGAACCACCGGAACATGTTTTGGAAGCGCCGGAACATGTTCCGGAACCACCGGAACATGTTCCGGAACCACCGGAACATGTTCCGGAACCACCGGAACATATTTCGGAAGCGCCGGAACATGTTCCGGAACCGCCGGAACATGTTCCGGAAGCGCAGGAACATGTTCCGGAACCACCGGAACATGTTCCGGAACCACCGGAACATGTTCCGGAACCACCGGAACATGTTCCGGAAGCGCCGGAACATGTTCCCGAACCACCGGAACATTTTTTGGAAGCGCCGGAACATGTTCCGGAACCACCGGAACATGTTCCGGAACCACCGGAACATGTTCCGGAACCACCGGAACATGTTCCGGAACCACCGGAACATGTTCCGGAACCACCGGAACATATTTCGGAAGCGCCGGAACATGTTCCGGAACCGCCGGAACATGTTCCGGAAGCGCCGGAACATGTTCCGGACCCACAGGAACATGTTCCGGAACCGCCGGAACATGTTCCGGACGCACTGGAACATGTTTTGGATGCGCCGGAACATGTTCCGTAACCACCGGAACATGTCCCGGAAGCGCCGGAACATGTTCTGGAACCACCGGAACATGTTCCGGAACCACCGGAACATGTTCCGGAAGCGCCGGAACATGTTCCGGAACCACCGGAACATTTTTCGAAAGCGCCGGAACATCTTCCGGTACCACCGGAACATGTTCCGGAACCACCGGAACATGTTCAGGAAACGCCGGAACATGTTCCGGAACCACCGGAACATGTTACGGAACCACCGGAACATGTTCCGGAACCACCGGAACATGTTCCGGAAGCGCCGGAACATCTTCCGGAACCACCGGAACATGTTCCGGAACCACGGGAACATCTTCTGGAAGCGCCGGAACATGTTCCGGAACCACCGGAACGTGTTTCGGAAGCGCGGGAACATGTTCCGGAACCACCGGAGCACGTTCCGGAACCACCGGAACATGTTCCGGAAGCGCCGGAACATCTTCCAGAACATCTTCCGGAACCACCGGAACATTTTTCGGAAGCGCCGGAACATCTTCAGGAAACGCCGGAACATGTTCCGGAACCACCGGAACATGTTCCGGAACCACCAATACGTGTTCCGGAAGCGCCGGAACATGTTCTGGCACCACCGGAACATGTTCCACAACTACCGGAACATGTTCCGGAAGCGCCAGAACATGTTCCGGAACCACCGGAACATGTTACGGAAGCGCCGGAACGTGTTCCGGAACCACCGGAACATGTTACGGCAGCGCCGGAACAGGTTCCGGAACCACCGGAACATGTGCTGGAAGAGCCGGAACATCTTCCGGAACCACCGGAACATGTTCCGGAACCACCGGAACATGTTCCGGAACCACCGGAACATGTTCCGGAAGCGCCGGAACATCTTCCGGAACCACCGGAACATGTTCCGGAACCACGGGAACATCTTCCGGAAGCGCCGGAACATGTTCCGGAACCACCGGAACGTGTTTCGGAAGCGCGGGAACATGTTCCGGAACCACCGGAGCACGTTCCGGAAGCGCCGGAACATGTTCCGGAAGCGCCGGAACATCTTCCGGAACCACCGGAACATCTTCCGGAACCACCGGAACATTTTTCGGAAGCGCCGGAACATGTTCAGGAAACGCCGGAACATGTTCCGGAACCACCGGAACATGTTCCGGAACCACCGATACGTGTTCCGGAAGCGCCGGAACATGTTCTGGCACCACCGGAACATGTTCCACAACCACCGGAACGTGTTCCGGAACCACCGGAACATGTTCGGGAACCACCGGAACATGTTACGGCAGCGCCGGAACAGGTTCCGGAACCACCGGAACATGTTCCGGAACCACCGGAACATGTTCCGGAACCACCGGAACATGTTCCGGAAGCGCCGGAACATCTTCCGGAACCACCGGAACATGTTTCGGAAGCGCGGGAACATGTTCCGGAACCACCGGAACATGTTCCGGAAGCGCCGGAACATGTTACGGAACCACCGGAACATGTTCCGGAACCACCGGAACATGTTCCGGAAGCGCCGGAACATGTTCCGGAACTACCGGAACATGTTCCGGAAGAGCCGGCACATCTTCCGGAATGACCGGAACATGTTCCGGAACCACCGGAACATCTTCTGGAAGCGCCGGAACATGTTCCGGAACCACCGGAACATATTCCGGAACCACCGGAACATGTTCCGGAAGCGCCGGAACATGTTCCCGAACCACCGGAACATGTTCCCGAACCACCGGAACATGTTCCGGAACCACCGGAACATGTTCCGGAAGCGCCGGAACATGTTCCGGAACCACCGGAACATGTTCCGGAACCACCGGAACATCTTCCGGAAGAGCCGGAACATCTTCCGGAAGAGCCGGAACATCCTCCGGAACCACCGGAACATCTTCCGGAACCGCCGGAACATGTTCCGGAAGCACCGGAACATGTTCCGGAACCCCCGGAACATTTTTCGGAAGCGCCGGAACATGTTCCGGTACCACCGGAACATGTTCCAGAACCACCGGAACATGTTCAGGAAGCGCCGGAACATGTTCTGGAAGCGCGGGAACATGTTCCGGAACCTGCGGAACATGTTCCGGAACCACCGGAACATGTTCCGGAAGCGCCGGAACATGTTCCGGAACCACCGGAACATGTTCCCAAACCACCGGAACATGTTCAGGAAGCGCCGGAACATGTTCTGGAAACGCCGGAACATGTTCCGGAACCACCGGAACATGTTCCGGAACCACCAAAACATGTTCCGGAAGCGCCAGAACATGTTCCGGTACCACCGGAACATGTTCCACAACCACCGGAACATGTTCCGGAAGCGCCAGAACATGTTCCGGAACTACCGGAACATGTTCCGCAACCGCCGGAACATCTTCCCGAAGCGCCGGAACATGTTCCGGAACCACCGGAACATGTTCCGGAACCAACGGAACATGTTCTGGAAGCGCCGGAACATCTTCCGGAACCACCGGAACATGTTCCGAAAGAGCCGGAACATCTTCCGGAACCACCGGAACATGTTCTGGAACCACCGGAACATGTTCTGGAAGCGCCGGAACATCTTCCGGAAGCGCCGGAACATGTTCCGGAACCACCGGACCATGTTCCGGAAGCGCGGGAACATGTTCGGGAACCACCGGAACATGTTCCGGAAGCGCCGGAACATGTTCCGGAACCACCGGAACATGTTCCGGAAGAGCCAGAACATGTTCCGGAACCACCGGAACATGTTCCGGAACCACCGCCACATCTTCCGGAAGCGCCGGAACATGTTCCGGTACCACCGGAACATGTTTCGGAAGCGCCGCAACATGTTCTGGAACCACCGGAACATGTTCCGGAACCACCGAAACATCTTCCGGAAGCGCCGGAACATGTTCCGGAACCACCGGAACATGTTCCGGAACCACCGGAACATGTTCCGGAAGCGCCGGAACATCTTCCGGAACCACCAGGATATGTTCCGGAACCCCCGGAACATCTTCCGGAAGCGCCGGAACATGTTCCGGAACCACCGGAACATGTTTTGGAAGCGCGGAAACATGTTCCGGAACCACCCGAACATGTTCCGGAACCGCCGGAACATGTTCTGGAACCCCCGGAACATGTTCCGGAACCACCGGAACCTGTTTCGGAAGCGCCGGAACATGTTCCCGTACCACCGCAACATGTTTTGGAAGCGCCGGAACATGTTCCGGAACCACCGGAACATCTTCCGGAAGCGCCGGAACATGTTCCGGAACCACCGGAACATGTTTCAGAAGCGCCGGAACATTTTCTCGAACCACCGGAACATGTTCCGGAACCACCGGAACATGTTCCGGAACCACCGGAACATATTTCGGAAGCGCCGGAACATGTTCCGGAACCACCGGAACATCTTCCGGAAGCGCCGGAACATGTTCCGGACCCACAGGAACATGTTCCGGAAGCGCCGGAACATGCTCCGGAAACGCCGGAACATGTTCCGGAACCACCGGAACATGTTCCAGAAGCGCCGGAACATGTTCCGTAACCACTGGAACATGTCCCGGAAGCGCCGGAACATGTTCCGGAACCACCGGAACATGTTCCGGAACCACCGGAACATGTTCCGGAACCGCCGGAACATGTTCCGGACCCGCCGGAACATGTTCCGGAACCACCGGAACATTTTTCGCAAGCGCCGGAACATGTTCCGGTACCACCGGAACATGTTCAGGAAACGCCGGAACATGTTCCGGAACCACCGGAATGTGTTCCGGAACCACCAAAACATGCTCCGGAAGCGCCGGAACATGTTCCGGTACCACCGGAACATGTTCCACAACCACCGGAACATGTTCCGGAAGCGCCAGAACATGTTCCGGTACCACCGGAACATTTTCGACAACCACCGGAACATGTTCTGGACGCGCCAGAACATGTTCCGGAACCACCGGAACATGAACCGCAACCGCCGGAACATCTTCCGGAAGCGCCGGAACATGTTCCGGAACCACCGGAACATGTTTCGGAAGCGCCGGAACATTTTCTCGAACCACCGGAACATGTTCCGGAACCACCGGAACATGTTCCGGAACCACCGGAACATATTTCGGAAGCGCCGGAACATGTTCCGGAACCACCGGAACATCTTCCGGAAGCGCCGGAACATGTTCTGGACCCACAGGAACATGTTCCGGAAGCGCCGGAACATGTTCCGGTACCACCGGAACATGTTCGACAACCACCGGAACATGTTCCGGAAGCGCCAGAACATGTTCCGGTACCACAGGAACATGTTCCACAACCACCGGAACATGTTCCGGAAGGGCCGGAACCACCGGAACATGTTCCGGAACCCCCGGAACATCTTCCGGAAGCGCCGAAACATGTTCTGGAACCACCGGAACATGTTTCGGAAGCGCCGAAGCATGTTCCCGAACCACGGGAACATGTTTTGGAAGCGCCGGAACATGTTCCGGAACCGCCGGAACATCTTCCGGAAGCGCCGGAACATGTTCCGGAACCACCGGAACATGTTCCGGAACCACGGGAACATCTTCCGGAACCACCGGAACATGTTCCGGAAGCACCGCAACATCTTCCGGAAGCGCCGGAACATGGTCCGGACCCACAGGAACATGTTCCGGAAGCGCCGGAACCTGTTCCGTAACCACCGGAACATGTCCCGGAAGCGCCGGAACATGTTCCGGAACCACCGGAACATGTTCCGGAAACGCCGGAACATGTTCCGGAACCCCCGGAACATCTTCCGGAAGCGCTGGAACATGTTCTGGAACCACCGGAACATGTTTCGGAAGCGCCGGAACATGTTCCCGAACCACCGGAACATCTTCCGGAAGCGCCGGAACATGTTCCGGAACCACCGGAACATGTTTCAGAAGCGCCGGAACATTTTCTTGAACCACCGGAACATGTTCCGGAGCCACCGGAACATGTTCCGGAACCACCGGAACATGTTCCGGACCCACCGGAACATATTTTGGAAGCGCCGGAACATGTTCCGGAACCACCGGAACATCTTCCGGAAGCGCCGGAACATGTTCCGGACCCACAGGAACATGTTCCGGAAGCGCCGGAACATGTTCCGGACCCACCGGACCATGTTCCGGAAGCGCCGGAACATGTTTCGTAACCACCGGAACATGTCCCGGAAGCGCCGGAACATGTTCCGGAACCACCGGAACATGTTGCGGAACCACCGGAACATGTTCCGGAAGCGCCGGAACATGTTCCGGAACCACCGGAACATGTTCCGGAACCACCGGAACATTTTTCGGAAGCGCCGGAACATGTTCCGGTACCACCGGAACATGTTCCACAACCACCGGAACATGTTCTGGAAGCGCCAGAACATGTTCCGGAACCACCGGAACATGTTCCGGAACCACCGGAACATGTTCCGGAAGCGCCTGAACATGTTCCGGAACCACCGGAACATCTTCCAGAACCCCCGGACCATGTTCCGGAAGCGCGGCAACATGTTCCGGAACCACCGGAACATGTTCCGGAACCACCGGAACATGCTCCGGAACCACCGGAACATGTTCCGGAACCACCGGAACACGTTACGGAAGCGCCGGAACATGTTCCGGAACCACCGGAACATGTTCCGGAACCACCGGAACATGTTCCGGAAGCGCCGGAACATGTTCCGGAACCACCGGAACATGTTCCAGAAGAGCCGGAACATCTTCCGGAACCACCGGAACATGTTCCGGAACCACCGGAACATCTTCCGGAAGCGCCGGAACATGTTCCGGAACCACCGGAACATGTTTCGGAAGCGCGGAAACATGTTCCGGAACCACCGGAACATGTTCCGGAACCACCGCAACATGTTCCGGAAGCGCCGGAACATGTTCTGGAACCACCGGAACATGTTCCCGAACCACCGCAACATGTTTTGGAAGCGCCGGAACATGTTCCGGAACCACCGGAACATCTTCCGGAAGCGCCGGAACATGTTCCGGAACCACCGGATCATGTTTCAGAAGCGCCGGAACATTTTCTCGAACCACCGGAACATGTTCCGGAACCACCGGAACATGTTCCGGAACCACCGGAACATATTCTGGAACCACCGGAACATATTTCGGAAGCGCCAGAACATGTTCCGGAACCACCGGAACATCTTCCGGAAGCGCCGGAACATGTTCCGGTACCACCGGAACATGTTCCGGAAGCGCCGGAACATGTTCCGGAACCACCGGAACATGTTCCGGAACCACCGGAACATGTTCCGGAAGCGCCGGAACATGTTCGGAACCACCGGAACATGTTCCGGAACCACCGGAACATTTTTCGGAAGCGCCGGAACATGTTCCGGTACCACCGGAACATGTTCAGGAAACGCCGGAACATGTTCCGGAACCACCGGAACTTGTTCTGGAACCACCCAAAACATGTTCCGGAAGCGCCGGAACATGTTCCGGTACCACCGGAACATGTTCCACAACCACCGGAACATGTTCCGGAAGCGCCAGAACATGTTCCGGTACCACCGGAACATGTTCCACAACCACCGGAACATGTTCCGGAAGCGCCAGAACATGTTCCGGAACCACCGGAACATGTTCTGGAACCACCGCAACATGTTCCGGAAGCGCCGGAACATGTTCCGGAACCACCGGAACATGTTCCGGCGCTTCCGGAACATGTTCCGGAACCACCGGAACATGTTCCGGAACCCCCGGAACATCTTCCGGAAGCGCCGAAACATGTTCCGGGACCACCGGAACCTGTTTCGGAAGCGCCGGAACATGTTCCCGAACCACCGGAACATCTTCCGGAAGCGCCGGAACATGTTCCGGAACCACGGGAACATGTTTCAGAAGCGCCGGAACATTTTCTCGAACCACCGGAACATGTTCCGGAACCACCGGAACATGTTCCGGAACCACCGGAACATCTTCCGGAAGCGCCGGAACATGTTCCGGACCCACAGGAACATGTTCTGGAAGCGCCGGAACATGTTCCGGACCCACCGGAACATGTTCCAGAAGCGCCGGAACATGTTCCGTAACCACCGGAACATGTCCCGGAAGCGCCGGAACATGTTCCGGAACCACCGGAACATGTTCTGGAACCACCGGAACATGTTCCGGAACCACCGGAACATCTTCCGGAAGCGCCGGAACATGTTCTGGAACCACCGGAACATGTTCCGGAAGCGCCGGAACATCTTCCGGAACCACCGGAACATGTTCCGGAACCCCCGGAACATCTTCCGGAAGCGCCGGAACATGTTCCGGAACCACCGGAACATGTTCCGGAAGCGCCCGAACATGTTCCCGAACCACCGGAACATGTTTTGGAAGCGCCGGAACATGTTCCGGAACCACCGGACAATGTTTCAGAAGCGCCGGAACATTTTCTCGAACCACCAGAACATGTTCCGGAACCACCGGAACATCTTCCGGAACCACCGGAACATGTTCCGGAAGCACCGCAACATCTTCCGGAAGCGCCGGAACATGTTCCGGTACCACCGGAACATGTTCCAGAAGCGCCGGAACATTTTCTCGAACCACCGGAACATGTTCCGGAACCACCGGAACATGTTCCGGAACCACCAAAACATGTTCCGGAAGCGCCGGAACATGTTCCGGTACCACCGGAACATGTTCCACAACCACCGGAACATGTTCCGGAAGCGCCAGAACATGTTCCGGAACCACCGGAACATGTTACGGACGCGCCGGAACATGTTCCGGAACCACCGGAACATGTTACGGAACCACCGGAACATGTTACGGAAGCGCCGGAACATGTTCCGGAACCACCGGAACATGTTCCGAAGAGCCGGAACATCTTCCGGATCCACCGGAACATGTTCCGGAACCACCGGAACATGTTCCGGAAGCGCCGGAACATCTTCCGGAACCACCGGAACATCTTCCGGAACCACCGGATCATCCTCCGGAAGCGCCGGAACATGTTCCGGAACCACCGGAACATGTTTCGGAAGCGCGGGAACATGTTCCGGAACCACCGGAACATGTTCCGGACCCACCGGAACATCTTCCGGAAGCGCCGGAACATGTTCCGGAACCACCGGAACATGTTCCGGAAGCGCCAGAACATCTTCCGGAACCACCGGAACATGTTCCGGAACCACCGGAACATGTTCCGGAACCACCGGAACATGTTACGGAAGCGCCGGAACATGTTCCGGAACCACCGGAACATGTTCTGGAACCACCGGAACATGTTCCGGAAGCGCCCGAACATCTCCCGGAACCACCGGAACATCTTCCGGAAGCACCGGAACATCTTCTGGAAGCGCCGGAACATGTTCCGGAACCACCGGAACATGTTTCGGAAGCGCGGGAACATGTTCCGGAACCACCGGAACATGTTCCGGAACCACCGGAACATCTTCCGGAAGCGCCGGAACATGTTCCGGAACCACCGGAACATGTTCCGGAAGCGCCAGAACATCTTCCGGAACCACCGGAACATGTTCCGGAACCACCGGAACATGTTCCGGAACCACCGGAACATGTTACGGAAGCGCCGGAACATGTTCCGGAACCACCGGAACATGTTCTGGAACCACCGGAACATGTTCCGGAAGCGCCGGAACATGTTCCTGAACCACCGGAACATGTTCCGGAAGCGCTGGAACATCTTCCGGAACCACCGGAACATGTTCCGGAACCACCGGAACATGTTTCGGAAGCGCGGGAACATGTTCCGGAACCACCGGAACATGTTCCGGAACCAGCGGAACATCTTCCGGAACCACCAGAACATGTTCCGGAACCACCAAAACATGTTCCGGAAGCGCCGGAACATGTTCCGGAACCACCGGAACATGTTACGGAACCACCGGAACATGTTACGGAAGCGCCGGAACATGTTCCGGAACCACCGGAACATGTTCCAGAAGAGCCGGAACATCTTCCGGAAGCGCCGGAACATGTTCTGGAACCACCGGAACATGTTCCGGAACTTTGGAACATCTTCCGGAAGCGCCGGAACATGTTCCGGAACCACCGGAACATGTTCCGGAACCACCGGAACATGTTTCGGAAGCGCGGGAACATGTTCCGGAACCACCGGAACATGTTCCACACCCACCGGAACATGTTCCGGAAGCGCCAGAACATGTTCCGGAACCACCGGAACATGTTACGGAAGCACCGGAACATTTTCCGGAACCACCGGAACATGTTACGGAACCACCGGAACATGTTACGGAAGCGCCGGAACATGTTCCGGAACCACCGGAACATGTTCCAGAAGAGCCGGAACATCTTCCGGAAGCGCCGGAACATGTTCTGGAACCACCGGAACATGTTCCGGAACTTTGGAACATCTTCCGGAAGCGCCGGAACATGTTCCGGAACCACCGGAACGTGTTCTGGAAGCGCCGGAACATGTTCTGGAACCACCGGAACATGTTCCGGAACCACCGGAACATGTTCCGGAACCACCGGAACATGTTACGGAAGCGCCGGAACATGTTCCGGAACCACCGGAACATGTTCCGGAACCACCGGAACATGTTCAGGAAACGCCGGAACATGTTCCGGAACCACCGGAACATTTTCCGGAACCACCAAAACATGTTCCGGAAGCGCCGGAACATGTTTCACAACCACCGGAACATGTTCCGGAAGCGCGGGAACATGTTCCGGAACCTGCGGAACATGTTGCGGAACCACCGGAACATGCTCCGAAACTACCGGAACATGTTTCGGAACCACCGGAACATGTTACGGAAGCGCCGGAACATGTTCCGGAACCACCGGAACATGTTCCGGACCCACCGGAACATGTTCCGGAAGCGCCGGAACATGTTCCGGAACCACCGGAACATGTTCCGGAAGCGCCGGAACATCTTCCGGAACCACCGGAACATGTTCCGGAACCCCCGGAACATCTGCCGGAAGCGCCGGAACATGTTCCGGAACCACCCCAACATGTTCCGGAAGCGCCGGAACATGTTCTGGAACCACCGGAACATCTTCCGGAACCACCGGAACATCTTCCGGAAGCGCCGGAACATGTTCCGGAACCACCGGAACATGTTCCGGAACCACCGGAACATGTTCCGGAACCACCGGAACATGTTCCGGAAGCGCCGGAACATCTTCCGGAACCACCGGAACATGTTCCGGAACCCCCGGAACATCTGCCGGAAGCGCCGGAACATATTCCGGAACCACCGGAACATCTTCCGGAAGCGCCGGAACATGTTCCGGAACCACTGGAACATGTTCCGGAAGCGCCGGAACATGTTCCGGACCCACTGGAACATGTTCCGGAAGCGCCGGAACATGTTCCGTAACCACCGGAACATGTTCCGGAAGCGCCGGAACATGTTCCGGAACCACCGGAACATGTTCCGGAACCACCGTAACATGTTCCGGAACCACCGTAACATGTTCCGGAACCACCAGAACATTTTTCGGAAGCGCCGGAACATGTTCCGCAACCACCGGAACATGCTCCACAACCACAGGAACATGTTCAGGAAACGCCGGAACATGTTCCGGAACCACCGGAACATCTTCCGGAAGCGCCGGAACATGTTCCAGAACCACCGCAACATCTTCCGGAAGCGCCGGAACATGTTCCGGAACCACCGGAACATGTTTTGGAAGCGCTGGAACATGTTCCGGACCCACCGGAACATCTTTCGGAAGCGCCGGAACATGTTCCGGAACCACCGGAACATGTTCCGGAAGCGCCGGAACATGTTCCGGACCCACTGGAACATGTTCCGGAAGCGCCGGAACATGTTCCGTTACCACCGGAACATGTCACGGAAGCGCCGGAACATGTTCCGGAACCACCGGAACATGTTCCGGAAGCGCCGGAACATGTTCCGGAACCACCGGAACATGTTCCGGAACCACCGGAACATTTTTCGGAAGCGCCGGAACATGTTCCGGTACCACCGGAACATGTTCCACAACCACCGGAACATGTTCAGGAAACGCCGGAACATGTTCGGGAACCACCGGAACATGTTCCGAAACCACCAAAACATGTCCCGGAAGCGCCGGAACATGTTCCGGTACCACCGGAACATGTTCCACAACCACCGGAACATGTTCCGGAACCACCGAAACATCTTCCGGAACCACCGGAACATGTTCCGGAACCACCGGAACATGTTCTGGAAGCGCCGGAACATGTTCCGGAACCACCGGAACATGTTCCGGAAGCGCCGGAACATGTTCCGGAACCACCGGAACATGTTCCGGAAGCGCCGGAACATGTTCCGGAACCACCGGAACATGTTCCGGAACCACCGGAACATTTTTCGGAAGCGCCGGAACATGTTCCGGTACCACCGGAACATGTTCCACAACCACCGGAACATGTTCAGTAAACGCCGGAACATGTTCCGGAACCACCGGAACATGTTCCGGAACCACCAAAACATGTTCCGGAAGCGCCGGAACATGTTTCGGTACCACCGGAACATGTTCCACCACCACCGGAACATGTTCCGGAGGCGCCAGAACATGTTCCGGAACCACCGGAACATGTTACCGAAGCGCCGGAACATGTTCCGGAACCACCAGAACATGTTACGGAACCACCGGAACATGTTACGGAAGCGCCGGAACATGTTCCGGAACCACCGGAACATGTTCCGAAGAGCCGGAACATCTTCCGGATCCACCGGAACATGTTCCGGAACCACCGGAACATGTTCCGGAAGCGCCGGAACATCTTCCGGAACCACCGGAACATCTTCCGGAACCACCGGAACATCTTCCGGAAGCGCCGGAACATGTTCCGGAACCACCGGAACACGTTTCGGAAGCGCGGGAACATGTTCCGGAACCACCGGATCATGTTCCGGAACCACCGGAACATGTTCCGGAAGCGCCGGAACATGTTTCCGAAGCGCGGAAATATGTTCCGGAACCACCGGAACATGTTCCGGAAGCGCCAGAACATCTTCCGGAACCACCGGAACATGTTCCGGAACCACCGGAACATGTTCCACACCCACCGGAACATGTTCCGGAAGCGCCAGAACATGTTCCACAACCACCAGAACATGTTACGGAAGCGCCGGAACATGTTCCGGAACCACCGGAACATGTTCCGGAACCACCGGAACATGTTCCGGAAGAGCCGGAACATCTTCCGGAAGCGCCGGAACATGTTCCGGAACCTGCGGAACATGTTCCGGAACCACCGGAACATCTTCCGGAAGCGCCGGAACATGTTCTGGAACCACCGGAACATGTTCCGGAACCACCGGAACATGTTCCGGAACCACCGGAACATGTTACGGAAGCGCCGGAACATGTTCCGGAACCACCGTAAAATATTCCGGAACCACCGGAACATTTGTCGGAAGCGCCGGAACATGTTCCGGTACCACCGGAACATGTTCCACAACCACCGGAACATGTTCAGGAAACGCCGGAACATGTTCCGGAACCACCGGAACATGTTCCGGAAGCGCCGGAACATGTTCCACAACCACCGGAACATGTTCCGGAAGCGCCAGAACCCTGGCATCCATGTTCCGGAAGCGTCGGAAGGAAGATGTTCCGGTACCACCGGAACATGTTCCGGAAGCGGCGGAAAATGTTCCGGGTCCACCGAAACATGTTCCGGTACCACTGGAACATGTTCCGGAAGCGCCGGAACATGCTCCGGAAGCACCGGAACATGTTCTGGACGCGCCGGAACATGTTCCGGAACCACCGGAACAAATTCTGGAACCACCGGAACGTGTTCCGGAACCGCCGGAACATGTTCCGGAAGCGCCGGAAGATGTTCCGGAACCAGCGGAACATGTTCCGCTAGCGGCGGAAAATGTTCCGGAATCACCGGAACATGTTCCGGAACCGCTGGAACGTGTTCTGGAACCGCCGGAACATGCTCCGGAAGCGCCAGAACATGTTCCGGAAACACCGGAACATGTTACGGAAGCGGCGGAACATGTTCCGGAACCACCGGAACATGTTCCGGAACCACCGGAACGTGTTCCGGAACCGCCGGAACATGCTCAGGAAGCGCCGGAAGATGTTCCGGAACCACCGGAACATTTTTTGGAAGCGGCGGAAAATGTTCCGGATCCACCGGAACATGTTCCGGAACCGCCGGAACATGCTCTGGAAGCGCCAGAACATGTTCTGGAACCACGGGAACATGTTCCGGAAGCGCCGGAAGATGTTCCGGAACCACCGGAACGTGTTCCGGAACCGCCGGAACATGCTCCGGAAGCGCCGGAAGATGTTACGGAAGCGGCGGAACATGTTCCGGAACCGCCGCAACATGTTCCGGAAGCGCCGGAACATGTTCCGGAAGCGCCGGAACATGTTACGGAAGCGGCGGAACATGTTCCGGAACCACCGGAACATATTCTGGAACCCGCGGAACGTGTTCCGGAACCGCCGGAACATGTTCCGGAAGCGCCGGAAGATGTTCCGGAACCACCGGAACATGTTCCGGTACCACCGGAACATGTTCCGGTACCACCGGAACATGTTTCGGATCCACCGAAACATGCTCCGGTACCACCGGAACATGTTTCGGAACCACCAGAACATCTTCCGGAAGCGCCGGAACATGTTCTGCAAGCGCCGGAACATGTTCTGGAACCACCGGAACATGTTCCCCAAGCGCCGCAAGATGTTCCGGAACCACCGGAACATGTTCCGGAAGCGCCGGAACGTGTTTCGGAACCACCGGAACATGTTCCGGAACCACCGGAACATGTTCTGGAAGCGCCGGAACATATTCTGGACGCGCCGGAACATGTTCCGGAACCACCGGAACAAATTCTCGAACCACCGGAACGTGTTCGGAAACCGCCGGAACATGTTCCGGAAGCGCCGGAAGATGTTCCGGAACCACCGGAACATGTTCCGCTAGCGGCGGAACATGTTCCGGAACCACCGGAACATGTTCCGGAACCGCTGGAACATGTTCTGGAACGGCCTTCATGTGACTGCCCAGGCCCGGAAAACACCGTTTCATTGCGAAAAAACGCCATTTTGCGTTTTTTAAGGAAAAATGGCTGTTTTTAGGTGCTGGCGGGGCTGATACACTTGTTACGAGGCTTCTAAATGACGAAACACATGCGTTTTTGAGTCCAGCACCCTGAAAATAGGGTAGGGGGGGCTGTAGGTGAACACCCAGGGCCAAAAAACACCGATTCAGGGCAAAAAAAAGCCATTTTTTGCATTTTTTGAGGCAAATTTGGTGTTTTTCTGTGCTGACGGGCCTGATACACTTGTTACGAGGCTTTTAATTGACGAAACACATGCGTTCTTGAGTCCGGCACCCTCAAAATAGGGTAGGGGGGCTGCAGGTGAACGCCCAGGGCCAAAAAACACCATTTCAGGGCGAAAAAACGACATTTTTGGCTTTTTTTTTGAGCAAAAATGGCTGTTTTTAGGTGCTGGCGGGCCTGATACACTTGTTACGAGGCTTCCATTTGACGAGACACATGCGTTTTTGAGTCCAGCGGCCTCAAAATAGGGTAGGGGGGGGCTGCAGGTGACCGACCAGGGCCAGAAAACACCATTTCAGGGCAAAAAAAAGCCATTTTTGGCAATTTTTTGAGCAAAAATGGCTGTTTTTAGGTGCTGGCGGGGCTGATACACTTGTTACGAGTCTTCAAATTGACAAAACACATGCGCCGGAACATGTTCCGGATCCACCGCAACATGTTCCGGAACCGCCGGACCATGTTCCGGATCCACCGCAACATGTTCCGGAACCACCGGAACATGTTCCGGAAGCGCCGGAACATGTTCCGGAACCGCCGAAACATGTTCCGGAACCACCAGAACATATTCCGGAACCGCTGGAACATGTTCCGGAACCACCGGACCATGTTCCGGATCCACCGCAACATGTTCCGGAACCAGGGGAACATGTTCCGGAAGCGCCGGAACATGTTCAGGAACCGCCGAAACATGTTCCGGAACCACCGGAACATATTCCGGAACCGCTGGAACATGTTCCGGAACCACCGGAACATGTTCCGGAAGCGCCGGAACATGTTCCGGAACCGCCGGAACATGTTCCGGATCCACCGCAACATGTTCCGGAACCACCGGAACATGTTCCGGAAGCGCCGGAACATGTTCCGGAACCACGGCAACATGTTCCGGAACCGCCGAAACATGTTCCGGAACCAGCGGAACATATTCCGGAACCGCTGGAACATGTTCCGGAACCACCGGAACATGTTCCGGAAGCGCCGGAACATGTTCCGGAACCGCTGGAACATGTTCCGGATCCACCGCAACATGTTCCGGAACCGCCGCAACATGTTCCGGAAGCGCCGGAACATGTTCCGGAAGCGCCGGAACATGTTCCGGAACCACGGCAACATGTTCCGGAAGCGGCGGAACATAGTCAGGAACCACCGGAGCATTTTCCGGAACCACCGGAACATGTTCCGGAACCACCGGAACATATTCCGGAACCGCTGGAACATGTTCCGGAACCACCGGACCATGTTCCGGATCCACCGCAACATGTTCCGGAACCACCGGAACATGTTCCGGAAGCGCCGGAACATGTTCCGGAAGCGCCGAAACATGTTCCGGAACCACCGGAACATATTCCGGAACCGCTGGAACGTGTTCCGGAACCACCGGAACATGTTCCGGAAGCGCCGGAACATGTTCCGGAACCGCCGGAACATGTTCCGGATCCACCGCAACATGTTCTGGAACCGCCGCAACATGTTCCGGAAGCGCCGGAACATGTTCCGGAAGCGCCGGAACATGTTCCGGTACCACGGCAACATGTTCCGGAAGCGGCGGAACATATTCTGGAACCCCCGGAACGTGTTCCGGAACCGCCGGAACATGTTCCGGAAGCGCCGGAAGATGTTCCGGAACCACCGGAACATGTTCCGGAAGCGGCGGAAAATGTTCCGGGTCCACCGAAACATGTTCCGGTACCACCGGAACATGTTTCGGAACCACCGGAACATGTTCCGGAAGCGCCGGAACATGTTCTGCAAGCGCCGGAACATGTTCTGGAACCACCAGAACATGTTCTGGAACCGCTGGAACATGTTCCGGAACCACCGGAACATGTTCTGGAAGCGCCGCAAGATGTTCCGGAACCACCGGAACATGTTCCGGAAGCGCCGGAACGTGTTTCGGAACCACCGGAACATGTTCCGGAACCACCGGAACATGTTCCGGAAGCGCCGGAACATATTCTGGACGCGCCGGAACATGTTCCGGAACCACCGGAACAAATTCTGGAACCACCGGAACGTGTTTGGAAACCGCCGGAACATGTTCCGGAAGCGCCGGAAGATGTTCCGGAACCACCGGAACATGTTCAGCTAGCGGCGGAAAATGTTCCGGAACCACCGGAACATGTTCCGGAACCGCTGGAACATGTTCTGGAACGGCCTTCATGTGACTGCCCAGGCCCGGAAAACACCGTTTCATTGCGAAAAAACGCCATTTTGCGTTTTTTAAGGAAAAATGGCTGTTTTTAGGTGCTGGCGGGGCTGATACACTTGTTACGAGGCTTCTAAATGACGAAACACATGCGTTTTTGAGTCCAGCACCCTGAAAATAGGGTAGGGGGGGCTGTAGGTGAACACCCAGGGCCAAAAAACACCGATTCAGGGCAAAAAAAAGCCATTTTTTGCATTTTTTGAGGCAAATTTGGTTTTTTTTGTTGCTGACGGGCCTGATACACTTGTTACGAGGCTTTTAATTGACGAAACACATGCGTTCTTGAGTCCGGCACCCTCAAAATAGGGTAGGGGGGCTGCAGGTGAACGCCTAGGGCCAAAAAACACCATTTCAGGGCGAAAAAACGACATTTTTGGCTTTTTTTTTGAGCAAAAATGGCTGTTTTTAGGTGCTGGCGGGCCTGATACACTTGTTACGAGGCTTCCATTTGACGAGACACATGCGTTTTTGAGTCCAGCGGCCTCAAAATAGGGTAGGGGGGGCTGCAGGTGACCGACCAGGGCCAGAAAACACCATTTCAGGGCAAAAAAAAAGCCATTTTTGGCAATTTTTTGAGCAAAAATGGCTGTTTTTAGGTGCTGGCGGGGCTGATACACTTGTTACGAGTCTTCAAATTGACAAAACACATGCGCCGGAACATGTTCCGGATCCACCGCAACATGTTCCGGAACCGCCGGACCATGTTCCGGATCCACCGCAACATGTTCCGGAACCACCAGAACATGTTCCGGAAGCGCCGGAACATGTTCCGGAACCGCCGAAACATGTTCCGGAACGACCGGAACATCTTCCGGAAGCGGCGGAACATAGCCAGGAACCACCGGAGCATTTTCCGGAACCACCGGAACATGTTCCGGAACCACCGGAACATATTCCGGAACCGCTGGAACATGTTCCGGAACCACCGGACCATGTTCCGGATCCACCGCAACATGTTCCGGAACCACCGGAACATGTTCCGGAAGCGCCGGAACATGTTCCGGAAGCGCCGAAACATGTTCCGGAACCACCGGAACATATTCCGGAACCGCTGGAACATGTTCCGGAACCACCGGAACATGTTCCGGAAGCGCCGGAACATGTTCCGGAACCGCCGGAACATGTTCCGGATCCACCGCAACATGTTCCGGAACCGCCGCAACATGTTCCGGAACCACCGGAACATTTTCCGGAACCGCTGGAACATGTTCCGGAACCACCGGACCATGTTCCGGATCCACCGCAACATGTTCCGGAACCACCGGAACATGTTCCGGAAGCGCCGGAACATGTTCCGGAACCGCCGAAACATGTTCCGGAACCACCGGAACATATTCCGGAACCGCTGGAACATGTTCCGGACCCACCGGAACATGTTCCGGAAGCGCCGGAACATGTTCCGGAACCGCCGGAACATGTTCGGGATCCTCCGCAACCTGTTCCGGAACCGCCGCAACATGTTCCGGAACCGCCGGAACATGTTCCGGAAGCGCCGGAACATGTTCCGGAACCACGGCAACATGTTCCGGAAGCGGCGGAACATAGTCAGGAACCACCGGAGCATTTTCCGGAACCACCGGAACATGTTCCGGAACCACGGCAACATGTTCCGGAAGCGCCGGAACATGTTCCGGAACCACCGCAACATGTTCCGGAACCGCCGGAACATGTTCCGGAACCACCGGAACGTGTTCCGGAACCGCCGGAACATGCTCCGGAAGCGGCGGAACATGTTCCGGAAGCGCCGGAACATGTAACGGAAGCGGCGGAACATGTTCCAGAACCGCCGCAACGTGTTCCGGAACCGCCGGAACATGTTCCGGAAGCGCCGGAAGATGTTCCGGAACCAACGGAACATGTTCCTGAAGCGCCGGAACATGTTCCGGAACCACCGCAACATGTTCCGCAAGCGCCCGAACATGTTCCGGAACCGCCGGAACATGTTCCGGAACCACCGGAACGTGTTCCGGAACCGCCGGAACATGCTCCGGAACCGCCGCAACGTGTTACGGAAGCGGCGGAACATGTTCCAGAACCATTGCAACGTGTTCCGGAACCGCCGGAACATGTTCCGGAAACGCCGGAAGATGTTCCGGAACCAACGGAACATGTTCCGGAGGCGGCGGAACATGTTCCGGTGGTTCTGCAACATGTTCCGGAACCACCGGAAAATGTTCTGGAAGCGCCGGAACATGTTCCGGAATCACCGGAACATGTTACGGAACCGCCGGAACATGATCCGGAAGCGCCGGAACATTTTCCGGGAGCGCCGGAACATGTTACGGAAGCGGCGTAACATGTTTCGGAAGCGCCGGAACATGTTCCGGAAGCGGCGGAACATGTTCTGGTGGTTCCGGAACACGTTCCGGTGGTACCGGAACATGTTCCGGAACCGCCGGAACATGTTACGGAAGCGGCGGAACATGTTCCGGAACCACCGGACCATGTTCCGCAACCACCGGAACATGTTACGGAAGCGGCGGAACATGTTCCGGAATCACCGGAACATGTTCCGGAACCACCGGAACATGTTACGAGAGCGGCGGAACATGTTCCGGAACAACCGGAACATGTTCCGGAAGCGCCGGAACATGTTCCGGAACCGCCGGAACATGTTCCAGAAGCGCCGGAACATGTTCCGGAACCGCCGGGACATGTTCCGGAAGCGCCGGAACGTGTTCCGGAAGCGCCGGAACATGTTCCGGAAGCGGTGGAAAATGTTCCGGATCCACCGGAGCATGTTCCGGAACCCCCGGAACATGTTCCGGAAGCGCCGGAACATGTTCCGGATCCACCGGAACATGTTCCGGAACCACCGGAACGTGTTCCGGAACCACTGGAACATGTTCCGGAAGCGCCGGAACATGTTCCGGAACCAACGGAACATGTTCCGGCGTTTCCGGAACATGCTCCGGTGGTTCCGAAACATGTTCCGGTGGTTCCGGAACATGTTCCGACGGTTCCGGAACACGTTCCGGTGGTTCCGGAATATGTTCCGGTGGTTCCGGAACATGTTCGGGCGCTTCCGGAACATGTTCCGGCGCTTCCGGAACATGTTCCGGCGCTTCCTGAAAATGTTCCGGTGGTTCCGGAACATCTTCCGCGCTTCCGGAGCATGTTCCGGCGGTTCCGGAACATGTTCCGGTGGTTCCGGAACATGTTCCGGTGGTTTCGGAACATGTTCCGGCGCTTCCGGAACATGTTCCGGCGGTTCGGGAACATGTTCCGGCGCTTCTGGAACATGTTGCGGTGGTTCCGGAACATGTTCCGGCGCTTCCGGAACATGTTGCGGTGGTTCCGGAACATGTTCCGGCAGTTCCGGAACATGTTCCGGCTCTTCCGGAACATGTTCCGGTGGTTCCGGAACATGTTGCGGTGGATCCGGAACATATTCCAGCGGTTCCGGAACATGTTCTGCCGCTTCCGGAACATGTTGCGGTGGTTCCGGAACATGTTCCGGCGGTTCCGGAACATGTTCCCGTGGTTCCCGAACATGTTCTGGCGGTTCCGGAACATGTGCCGGTGGTTCCGGAACATGTTCCGGTGGTTGCGGAACATGTTCCGGCGGTTCCGGAACATGTTCCGGTGGTTCCGGAGCATGTGCCGGCGCTTCCGGAACATGTTCCCGTTGTTCCGGAACATGTTCCGGTGGTTCCGGAAAATTTTCCAGCGCTTCCGTAACATGTTTCGGTGGTTCCGGAACATGTTCCGGTGGTACCGGAACATGTTCCGGTGGTTCCGGAACATGTTCCGGCGCTTCCGGAACATGTTCCGGTGGTTCCGGAACATGTTCCGGTGGTTCCGGAACATGCTCCGGTGGATCCGGAACATTTTCCGGCGCTTCCGGAACATGTTCCGGTGGTTCCGGAACATCTTCCGCGCTTCCGGAACAAGTTCCGGCGGTTACAGAACACGTTCCGGTGGTTCCGGAACCTGTTCCGGTGGTTCTGGTACATGTTCCAGAACCAGCGGAACATGTTCCGGTGGTTCCGGAACATGTTTCGGCGCTTCTGGAACATGTTCCGGTGGTTCCAGAACATGTACTGGTGGATCCGGAGCATGTTCCGGTGCTTCCGGAACATGTTCTGGTGGTTCCGGAACATGTTCCGGTGGTCCCGGAACATATTGCGGCGCTTCCGGAACATGTTCCGGTGGTTCCAGAACATGTTCCGGCTGATCCGGAACATGTTCCGGCGTTTCCGGAACATGCTCCGGTGGTTCCGAAACATGTTCCGGTGGTTCCGGAAGATGTTCCGGCGCTTCCGGAACATGTTGCGGTGGTTCCGGAACATGTTCCAGTGGTTCCGGAACATCTTCCGGCACGTCCGGAGCATGTTGCAGCCGTTCCGGAACATGTTCCGGCGGTTCCGGAGCATGTTCTGGCGGCTCCGGTGGTTTTGCAACATGTTCCGGTGGTTCCGGAACATGTTCCGGTGGTTCCGGAACACGTTCCGGTGGTTCCGGAACATGTTCCGGTGGTTCCGGAGCATGTTCCGGTGGTTCCGGAGTATGTTCCGGCGCTTCCGGTACATCTTCCGGTGGTTCCGGAACATCTTGCGGCGCTTCCAGAGCATGTTCCGGCGGTTCCGGAGCATGTTCCGGCCGTTCCGGAACATGTTCCGGTGGTTCCGGAACATGTTCCGGCGCTTCTGGAACATGTTGCGGTGGTTCCGGAACATGTTCCAGTGGTTCCGGAACATCTTCCGGCACGTCCGGAGCATGTTGCAGCCGTTCCGGAACATGTTCCGGCGGTTCCGGAGCATGTTCTGGCCGTTCCGGAGCATGTTCCGGCGGTTCCGGAACATGTTCCGGTGGTTCCGGAACATGTTCCGGTGGTTCCGGAACATGTTCCGGCGCTTCCGGAACATGTTCCGGTGGTTCCGGAACATCTTCCGGCACTTCCGGAGCATGTTCCAGCCGTTCCGGAACATTTTCTGGCGCTTCTGGAACATGTTGCGGTGGTTCCGGAACATGTTCCGGCTCTTCCGGAACATGTTCCGGTGGTTCCGGAACATGTTGCGGTGGATCTGGAACATGTTCCAGCGGTTCCGGAACATGTTCCGGTGGATCCGGAACATTGTCCGCCGCTTCCGGAACATGTTCCGGCGGTTCCGGAACATGTTCCGGTGGTTCCGGAAAAAGTTCCGGTGGTCCCCGAACACGTTCCGGTGGTTCCGGAACATGTTCCGGCGCTTCCGCAACATGTTGCGGTGGTTCCGGAACATGTTCCGGCGCTTCCGGAACATGTTGCGGTGGTTCCGGAACATGTTCCGGTGGTTCCGGAACATGTTCCGGTGGTCCCCGAACACGTTCCGGTGGTTCCGGAACATGTTCCGGCGCTTCCGGAACATGTTGCGGTGGTTCCGGAACATGTTCTGGCGGTTACGGAACATGTTCCAGCGGTTCCGGAACATGTTCCGGTGGTTCCGGAACATGTGCCGGTGATTCCAGAACATGTTCCGGTGCTTCCGGAGCATGTTCCGGCGCTTCCGGAAAATCTTCCGGCGCTTTGGGAACATGTTCCGGTTGGTCCGGAACGTGTTCCGGTGGTACCGCAACGTGATCCAGTGGTTCCGGAACATGTTCCGGCTGTTCCGGAACATGTTCCGGCGCTTCCGGAACATGTTCCGGCGGTTTCGGAACATGTTCCGGCGGTTCCGGAACATGTTCCGGCGGTTCCGGAACATGTTCCGCCGCTTCCGGAGCATGTTTACGGCGGTTCCGGAGCATGTTCCGGCGGTTCGAGAACATGTTCCGGCGGTTCCGGAACATGTTCCGGTGGTTCCGGAACATCTTCCGGCGCTTCCGGAGCATGTTCCGGCGGTTCCGGAACATGTTCCGGCGGTTCCGGAACATGTTCCGCCGCTTCCGGAGCATGTTCCGGCGGTTCCGGAGCATGTTCCGGCGGTTCGAGAACATGTTCCGGTGGTTCCGGAACATGTTCCGGTGGTTCCGGAACATCTTCCGGCGCTTCCGGAGCATGTTCCGGCGGTTCCGGAACATGTTCCGGCGCTTCCGGAACATGTTGCGGTGGTTCCGGAACATGTTCCGGCGCTTCCGGAACATGTTGCGGTGGTTCCGGAACATGTTCCGGTGGTTCCGGAACATGTTCCGGCGCTTCCGGAACATGTTCCGGTTGTTCCCGAACATGTTCCGGTGGTTCCGGAACATCTTCCGGCGCTTCCGGAGCATGTTCCGGCGGTTCCGGAACATGTTCCGGTGGTTCCGGAACATGTTCCGGCGGTTCCGGAACATGTTCCGGCGCTTGCAGAACATGTTGCGGCGCTTCCGGAACCTGTTCCGGCGCTTCCGGAACATGTTGCGGTGGTTCCAGAACATGTTCCGGCGCTTCCGGAACATGTTCCGCTGGTTCCGGAACATGTTGCGGTGGATCCGGAACATGTTCCGGCGGTTCCGGAACATGTTCCGGAACATGTTCCGGCGCTTCCGGAACATGTTCCGGCGCTTCCGGAACATGTTCTGGTGGTTCTGGAACATCTTCCGGCACTTCCGGAACATCTTCCGGCACTTCCGGAGCATGTTCCAGCCGTTCCGGAACATGTTCCGGCGCTTCTGGAACATGTTGCGGTGGTTCCGGAACATGTTCCGGCGCTTCCGGAACATGTTGTGGTGTTTCCGCAACATGTTCCGGTGGTTCCGGAACATGTTCCGGCTCTCCCGGAACATGTTCCGGTGGTTCCGGAACATGTTGCGGTGAATCCGGAACATGTCTCGGCGGTTCCGGAACATGTTCCGCCGCTTCCGGAACATGTTCCGGTGGTTCCGGAACATGTTCCGGTGGTTCCGGAACATGTTGCGGTGGTTCCAGAACATGTTACGGTGCTTCCGGAGTATGTTCCGGCGCTTCCGGAAAATGTTCTGGCGCTTCCGGAACATGTTCCGGTGGTTCTGGAACATGTTCCCGCGCTTCCGAAAACATGTTCCGGTGGTTCCGGAACATGTTCCGGCGCTTCTGGAAGATGTTCCGGTGGTTCCAGAACATGTTCCGGTGGTTCCGGAAGATGTTCCGGCTCTACAGGAACATGTTCCGGTTGTTCCGGAACATGTTCCGGTGGTTCCGGAAAATGTTCCGGCGCTTCCGTAACATGTTCCGGTATTTCCGGAACATGTTCCGGTGGTTCCGGAACATGCTCCGCCGGATCCGGAACATTTTCCGCCGCTTCCGGAACATGTTCGGGTGGTTCCGGAACATCTTCTGGCGCTTCCGGAACATGTTCCGGCGGTTGCGGAACACGTTCCGGTGGTTCCGCAACGCGTTCCGGTGGTTCCGGAACATGTTCCGGCTGTTCCGGAACATGTTCCGGCGCTTCCGGAGCATGTTCCGGCGGTTCGAGAACATGTTCCGGTGGTTCCGGAACATGTTCCGGTGGTTCCGGAACATCTTCCGGCGCTTCCGGAGCATGTTCCGGCGGTTCCGGAACATGTACCGGCGCTTCAGGAACATGTTGCGGTGGTTCCGGAACATGTTCCGGCTCTTCCGGAACATGTTCCGGTGGTTCCCGAACATGTTCCGGTGGTTCCGGAACATGTGCCGGTGGTTCCGGAACATCTTCCGGCGCTTCCGGAGCAAGTTCCGGTGGTTCAGGAACATCTTCCGGCGCTTCCGGACCATGTTCCGGTGGTTCCGGAACATGTTCCGGCGGTTCCGGAACATGTTCCGGCGCTTGCGGAACATGTTGCGGTGGTTCCGGAACATGTCCCGGCGCTTTCGGAACATGTTGCGGTGGTTCCGAAACATGTTCCGGTGGTTCCAGAACATGTTCCGGCGCTTCCGGAACATGTTCCGCTGGTTCCGGAACATGTTGCGGTGGATCCGGAACATGTTCCGGCGGTTCCGGAACATGTTCGGGTGGTTCCGAAACATGTTCTGATGGTTCCGGAACATGTTCCGGCGCTTCCGGAACATGTTCCAGCGGTTCCGGAACATGTTCTGATGGTTCCGGAACATGTTCCGGTGGTTCCGGAATATGTTCCGGTGGTTCGAGAACATGTTCCGGTGGTACCGGAACAATGTTCCGGTGGTTCCGGAACATGTTCCGGCGCTTCCGGAACAGGTTCCGGTGGACCCGGAACATTTTCCGCCGCTTCCGGGACATGTTCCGGTGGTTCCGGAACATGTTCCGGTGGTTCCGGAACATGTTCCGATGGTCCCGGAACACGTTCCGGTGGTTCCGGAACGTGTTCCGGCGCTTCCGGAACATGTTGCGGTGGTTCCGGAACATGTTGCGGTGGTTCCGGAACATGTTCCGGCGGTTACGGAACATGTTCCGGTGGTTCCGGAACATGTTCCGGCGCTTCCGGAACATGTTCCGGCGCTTGCCGAACATTTCCCGATGGTTCCGTTCCGGAACATGTTCCGGTGGTTCCGGAACATGTTCCGGTGGTTCCGGAAAATGTCCCGTCGCTTCCGTAACATGTTCCGGTGGGTCCGGAACATGTTCCGATGGTTCCGGAGCATGCTCTGGTGGATCCGGAACATTTTCCGCCGCTTCCGGAACATGTTACGTTGGTTCCGGAACATGTTCCGGCGCTTCCGTAACATGTTCCGGCGGTTCCGGAACACGTTCCGGTGGTTCCGGAACGTGCTCCGGTGGTTCCGGAACATGTTTCGGCGCTTGCGGAACATGTTCCGGTGGTTCCGGAACATGTTCCGCTGGTTCCGGAACATGTTGCGGCGCTTCCGGAAAATGTTCCGGTGGTTCCGGAACATGTTCCGGCGGTTCCGGAGCATGTTCCCGCGGTTCCCGAACATGTTCCGGCGCTTGTGGAACGTGTTGCGGTGGTTCCGGAACATGTTCCGGCGCTTCCGGAACATGTTGCGGTGGTTCCGGAACATGTTCCGGCGGTTACGGAACACGTTCTGCTGGTTCCGGAACATGTTCCGGCGCTTCCGGAACATGTTCCGGCGCTTCCGGAACATGTTCTGGCGGTTCCGGAACATCTTCCGCTGCTTCCGGAGCATGTTCCGGCGGTTCCGGAGCATGTTCCGGCGCTTGCCGAACATGTTCCGGTGGTTCCGTTCCGGAACATGTTCCAGTGGTTCCGGAACATGTTCCGGTGGTTCCGGAAAATGTTCCGGCGCTTCCCTAACATGTTCCGGTGGTTCCGGAACATGTTCCGGTGGTACCGGAACATGTTCCGGTGGTTTCAGAACATGTTCCGGCGCTTCCGGAACATGCACCGGTGGGTCCGGAACATGTTCCGGTGGTTCCGGAACATACTCCGGTGGATCCGGAACGTTTTCCGCCGCTTCCGGAACATGTTACGTTGGTTCCGGAACATCTTCCGGCGCTTCCGGAACATGTTGCGGTGGTTCCGGAACATGTTCCGGTGGTACCGGAACATGTTCCGGTGGTTCCAAAACATGTTCCGGCGCTTCCGGAGCATGCACCGGTCGGTCCGGAACATGTTCCGGTGGTTCCGGAACATACTCCGGTGGATCCGGAACATACTCCGGTGGATCCGGAACGTTTTCTGCCGCTTCTGGAAAATGTTCCGGTGGTTCCGGAACATCTTCCGGCGGTTCCGGAACATGCTCCGGTGGTTCCGGAACATGTTCCGGTGGTTCCAGAACATGCTCCGGTGGATCCAGAACATTTTTTGCCGCTTCCGGAACATGTTCCGTTGGTTCCGGAACATCTTTCGGCGCTTCCGGAACACGTTCCGGCGCTTCCGTAACGTGTTCCGGTGGTTCCGGAACATGTTCCAGCGCTTCCGGAGAATGCTCCGGTGGTTCCGGAACATGTTCCACTGGTTCCGGAACATGCTCCGGTGGATCCGGAACATTTTCCGCCGCTTCCGGAACATGCTCCGGTGGTTCCGGAACATGTTCCGGAACCACCGGAACATGTTCCGGAAGCACCGGAACATGTTCTGGATCCGCCGGAACATGTTCTGGAACCACCGGAACATGTTCCGGAAGCGCCGCAACATGTTCCGGGACCACCGGAACATGTTCCGGAACCACCAGAACATGTTCCGGAAGCACCGGAACATGTTCCGGATCCACCGGTACATGTTCTGAAACCACCGGAACATGTTCCAGAAGCGCCGGAACATGTTCCGGAACCACCGGAACAGGTTCTGGAACCACCGGAACGTGTTCCGTAACCGCCGGAACTTGTTCCGGAAGCGCCGGAACATGTTTCAGAACCACCGGAGCATGTTCCGGAAACGCCGGAACATGTTCTGGAAGCTCCGGAGCATGTTCCGGAACCACCGGAACATGTTCCGGACCCACCGGAACATGTTCCGGATCCGCCGGAACATGTTCCGGAAGCGCTGGAACATATTCCGGAACCACCGGAACATGTTCCGGAACCACCGGAACGTGTTCCGGAACCGTCGGAACATGTTCCAGAACCACCGGAACATGTTTCGGAACCACCGGAGCATGTTCCGGAAGCTCCGGAACATGTTCCGGAACCACCGGAACATGTTCCGGAAACACCGGAACATGTTCCGGAAGCGCCGGAACATGTTCCGGATCCGCCGGAACATGTTCCGGAACCACCAGAACATGTTCCGGAAGCACCGGAAAATGTTCCGGATCCACCGGTACATGTACGGGAACCACCGGAACATGTTCCAGAAGCGCCGGAACATGTTCCGGAACCACCGGAACATGTTCCGCTGGTTCTGGAACATGTACTGGAACCACCGGAACATATTCCGGAACCACCGGAACGTGTTCCGGAACCGTCGGAACATGTTCCAGAACCAGCGGAACATGTTTCGGAACCACCGGAGCATGTTCCGGAAGCTCCGGAACATGTTCCGGAACCACCGGAACATGTTCCGGAACCACCGGAACATGTTCCGGAAGCGCCGCAACATGTTCCGGGACCACCGGAACATGTTCCGGAACCACCAGAACATGTTCCGGAAGCACCGGAACATGTTCCGGATCCACCGGTACATGTACCGGAACCACCGGAACATGTTCCAGAAGCGCCGGAACATGTTCCGGAACCACCGGAACATGTTCCGCTGGTACTGGAACATGTACTGGAACCACCGGAACATGTTCCAGAAGCGCCGGAACATGTTCCGGAACCACCGGAACATGTTCCGCTGGTTCTAGAACATGTACCAGAACCACCGGAACGTGTTCCGTAACCGCCGGAACTTGTTCCGGAAGCGCCGGAAGATGTTCCGGAACCACCGGAACATGTTCCGGAAGCGCCGGAAAATGTTCCGGATCCACCGGAGCATGTTCCGGAACCACTGGAACACGTTCCGGAACCACCGGAACATGTTCCGGAAGCGCCGGATCATGTTGCGGAACCACCGGAACATGTTCCGGTACCACTGGAACATGTTCCGGAACTACCGGAACATGTTACGGAAGCGCCGGAACATTTTCCGGAACCACCGGAACATCTTCCGGAACCACCGGATCATGCTCCGGAAGCGCTGGAACATGTTCCGGAACCACCGGAACATGTTCTGGAACCACCGGAACATGTTCCGGAAGCTCCGGAACATGTTCCGGAACCACCGGAACATGTTCTCGAAGCGCCTGAACATGTTCCAGAACCGCCGGAACATGTTCCGGAACCACCGGAACATGTTCTGGAACCACCGGAACATGTTCCGGAAGCGCCGGAACATGTTCCTGATCCGCCGGAACATGTTCCGGAAGCGCCGGAACATATTCCGGAACCACCGGAACATGTTCCGGAACCACCGGAACATGTTCCGGAACCACCGAAACATGTTCCGGAAGCGCCGGAACATGTTCCTGATCCGCCGGAACATGTTCCGGAAGCGCCGGAACATATTCCGGAACCACCGGAACATGTTCCAGAACCACCGGAACATGTTTCGGAACCACCGGAGCATGTTCTGGAAACGCCGGAACATGTTCCGGAAGCTCCGGAACATGTTCCGGAACCACCGGAACATGTTCCGGAACCACCGGAACATGTTCCGGAACCACCAGAACATGTTCCGGAAGCACCGGAACATGTTCCGGATCCACCGGTACATGTACTGGAACCACCGGAACATGTTCCAGAAGCGCCGGAACATGTTCCGGAACCACCGGAACATGTTCCGCTGGTTCTGGAACATGTACTGGAACCACCGGAACATGTTCCAGAAGCGCCGGAACATGTTCCGGAACCACTGGAACATGTTCCGCTGGTTCTGGAACATGTACCAGAACCACCGGAACGTGTTCCGTAACCGCAGGAACTTGTTCCGGAAGCGCCGGAAGATGTTCCGGAACCACCGGAACATGTTCCGGAAGCGCCGGAAAATGTTCCGGATCCACCGGAGCATGTTCGGGAACCACCGGAACATGTTCCGGAACCACCGGAACATGTTCCGGAACCACCGGAACATGTTCCGGAAGCGCCGGAACATGTTGCGGAACCACCGGAACATGTTCCGGTACCACTGGAACATGTTCCGGAACTACCGGAACATGTTACGGAAGCGCCGGAACATTTTCCGGAACCACCGGAACATCTTCCGGAACCACCGGATCATGTTTTGGAAGCGCCGGAACATGTTCCGGAACCACCGGAACATGTTCCGGAACCACCGGAACATGTTCTCGAAGCGCCTGAACATGTTCCAGAACCGCCGGAACATGTTCCGGAACCACCGGAACACGTTCCAGAAGCGCCGGAACATGTTGTCGAACCACCGGAACATGTTCCGGAAGCGCCGGAAGATGTTCCGGATCCACCGGTACATGTTCTGGAACCACCGGAACATGTTGCGGAAACACCGGAACACGTTCCGGAACCACCGGAACGTGTTCCGGAACCGCCGGAACATGTTCCGGAAGGGCCGGAACATGTTCCGGAACCACCGGAACATGTTCCGGAAGCGCCGGAACATGTTCTTGAACCGCCGGAACATGTTCCGGAACCACCGGAACATTTTGCGGAACCACCAGATCATGTTCCGGAACCACCGGAACATGTTCCGGAAGCGCCGGAACACGTCCCTGAAGCACCGGTACATGTTCCGGAACCACCGGAACATGTTCCGCAACCACTGGAACATGTTCGGGAATCGCTGCAACATGTTCCGGAAGCGCCGGAACATGTTCCGGAACCACCGGAACATGTTCTGGAAGCGCCGGAACATGTTCCGGAACCGCCGCAACATGTTCCCGAAGCCGCGGAACATGTTCCGGAACCGCCGGAACATGTTCCGGAACCACGGGAACATGTTCCGGAACCACCGGAACATGTTCAAGAACCACCGAACCATGTTCCGGAACCACCGGAACATGTTCCGGAAGCGCCGGAACATGCTCCGGAAGCGCCGGAAGATGTTCCAGAACCACCGGAACATGTTCTGGAACCACCGCAACATGTTCCTGAAGTGCCGGAACATGTTCCGGAACCACCGGAACATGTTCCGGAACCATCGCCTGTGTTTCTACGAGGTTTCGCGAATTTATTTCTCCATTTTTGAAGAGTTTAATTATTTCAGTTGCAGAAATATTGGTTACAGGAATATGCGGATCTTACGGCACCATTCCGGCGCGGATCCGTGAAGGTCGATTTTTCCGTTAGAGGGCTAGTTGTCAATTTTTTTAAAAATCGCTAGATCGCTTTTAGGAATAAATGCTATGCCCACGTTGTAGGGCATCTGTCAGTGTGTTGACACATAGTTAGGTTGGCCGTCAAGTCGACGCGTAACGGCGTCGACGCGTCGAGGGGGGAGCGACGCGAAAAAGTTGTTTTTTGGGCCAAAATGGCTCTATTTCTGTGTTTTTCACTGCCCTGACCTTCAGGACTGTCCCCCCACCCTGACGACAGTCCTGAGCTGGACACGACGCGTCGTACGGCGTTGCATTTCAGTACGACGACGACGCGACGTCGTCAGTTTTGACCAAAATCTGTGATTTTTGGGTGCCTACGTGAGCCTTACCCTAACCATGGAGTGGTTTTGAGACTTTCCACCCCTCCTTTACCCTTAACCTATTATTTATTATTGTTTGTTTCTGTTTTCAGGACTGACTGAGAGGTGGGTAACCTCTTAGAATTATTTGTAGTCATGTAATTGCATTGTTTTTGTGCTTGCATGGCCAAGGGTGGGACAAGGGGTGTGGACTTGGAAGGGTGTAGGTTTGAAAACTCATTTTTTGGGTGAATAAAACTGAAACCTAGAGAGAACACCCCCCCCCTTGGAATACGCTTCAAAATAATTCTAAAATCCATCTTGCTCATGGACACCAATAAATTGGGGTGTCCATGAGTGAGGCCCACCTCTCCCGCAGCCCGCCTCTTCATGTCCACCGACGAGGAGGCTTACGTGGGATGCGTCGAGGGGCCCAGCCGCAGCAGCAGTAGTGCCAGCGACAGCGACCCTGAGCCTGGGACGCCCAGCCGCCGCCAATCGCCGACTACGCCGCCGTGGATTGAGGACTGGGCTGAACAACAGCGCATGTTGTGTGTGTGTGTGGGGGGGGGGGGGTGGCAAACGAGGGCTAGCCTGAGGACTGCGCGCAGCGTTTTTGTGACTGTTCTGTGACACGCGCCTGACGAGAACAAGACCACTCGGGTTGTCTTGATCCACTGCCTGTTTGTGCATTGTGTGTGTGTGTTGGGGGGGCACACACGCATGAACCAAGGCCACACTTACACACAACATACAAGGGATGCTTCCCTGATGCACTCCCGGGAGCCATCACCATCCCGACCACACCGGGAGGAGAAGGCAACCCAAACCTAAGTAAGGGGGTCCCCCCTGCGGGGGGTTGGCAGCCGGCTACCCGGTTGTCCATTGGGCAGCGACCTAAAACTTGTACTGCCCCCGCGTAGCTAAGTTCTGTCACCAGGGCCTAGTGCAGGGGCCTTGGGCACGCTTATGAGACACAACGTCCAAACCAGTGGTGGTCGCTGCACACAACCAACCAGGGGGTGGACTCACACAAGTCCCTAGCTCCGAGGCGTGGACAGCCCGGAGTGAAGTCCTTAAACGGGGAGCCCCTCAGCAGCCCAAAAAGCCAAAGAGCAACAACACAACACATCCACCCCAGAACAACCCCAACAAACACCATTGACAGGTCAGTTTGTAGGTTTGAAGACGTGTGCAAAAGTGCCTGGTGCCCCTGGCACCACCCAATTGCGAGTGGGACAACCCAACAGCCACAATGGGATGTAGGGAGCGACATGCTACCCCCCCCCCCCCCCCCGGTGCCGCACACCAGAAGCAGTGAGCACGGCAACAGAAAAAGAAAGAGCCCGAAACTAGGAGGAACGCAAGCAACAAAACAACTGGGCAGAGGGCCGCCCCACACACGGCTGTGAGACGAGCCCCAACAGGACACACAACAAGACACAAGGGAACCATTACATGCGAACACTGCAGCATCCACCAAATGCGGCGCACACCGAGCGAGCCATCAGCAAACACACCCCCCTCCCTCCGTCTACAAGGTGCCCACGTACTCCACAAGGGCGGGGGCTGCGCCCCGCGCGCCGGGAGGTGCCCGCCACGGGGGTGGCAACGGGGATGTGAACAGCCAACCGCACACGGGACAGTCCACATCGTACGGAGATGTGAAATCCTCGTACGGGGGGGGAGGCGGGTTGGACAAGAGGGGGTGCGCGACATGGGCACCCAGGAGCGCCACCAGACAAGGGGAGGAGCAACACAAACCCACAAAACGCGGGAGCCGCACCAAGAGGGACAAGGGCGAGCACACCAGGCAAGGAGAAGGGGCACAGCCGGGCAGGAGAGGCAACCAGAACAGCGGGAACACGGAACCCGAACGGAGCGGATGGTGGAGCGTGCGCATGGGAGGCAGCGACAATAAAGGGGATGGCTTGGCCAGCCAACCCCGTCGCTACCGGGTGCCAGGGCAACCCCTGCTCAACCGGCATCAGGTGGGGGGTGTCTCCCGCAGCCCAGATGGGCTGTTTGCGCAACAGGAGCGGGAGCCCATCAGGGGCAGACCAGCCATGAGGGGGAAAAGCACATATGGTGGGCGGCCCGGACAGCGCGTGGAAGAACAGGGCACTTGGGCCTCACAAAAGCACAGCGAGGCATGCTACGGACGGCCTGTGGACAGAGGTGTGTGGACAGCAAACACAGTCAAAAGACCCCGGCAACAACCAGCACATCCCCAATACACCAATTATTGGGCGCCACTGACGTGCAAAGGGCACACCATGCCACATTCAGCACAGCCCCAACACACCAACTACTGGGCTCCGCGAACACGGAAACGACACCAGCAAGAGCACCGGCCGCAGCGGCCGACAGAAAGCAGCAACCCGACGCAACATGCGAAGGGAAGAACCACGGGGGGGGGGGGTGACTCCGCGGGTCCTGGGACGCCAACTACCCCTGCCCCCCCCCCCCCCCAGGTGCCTTCGGCCAACAGTTAGTTGCCAAAGGTGTCGCCCTCAGGCGTCCATGGGCGCCTAAGGCGCCCGATGCTACATGAACACCAAAGGTGCCCTAAGGAAAATTTTGTCCAATTTGCACCCCAACACTATCCTTAAACCCAACCTTGACTCTCACACCCACCCCCAACCCTCAGCCTAGTCCTATCCCTACACCTAACCCTAACCCTAATCAAGACTCAATATTGGGACCGAGCTGGTGGGGGAGGGAACATCAGCTATGAATGGTGAGGGACATCAAGAATGATTCACACATTGTGGCTCTTGACAAAGTGGAATCACCTTGCAAGTGAACCCCATCACCACGAGGCCCACTTTCAAGGCTTTTTGGACTTCTGAGGGGCCAAAATGCCCCAAAATGGGCTGAAAATGGGCTCATTTCACCCGTTTGTGCACCCCAAATGGTCTAGGATGAGGTTTGGAAAAATGCGTTTTTGATCCATTTTTGACCCATTTTTGGTCCCAAAACAGCCCATTTTCAAGGCATTTTGGGATTTTCGGAGGACCAAAATGGGCCACCACATGCTCAAAACGGTCCAAAAACACTTGTTTTAGCGTCGCACATGGTCTAGGATCATTTTTGAGAAAAGTCATCTTTTTGCCCCTACTGGACCCTGTTGACCCATTTGGGCACCCACCTGTTTGGGCTTGAGCTTGCAGCTTGCCACAGCCTAGTGGGCCTAGGTATTGGGGTCTAGGCGTCCATTGGGGCAATTTTGAGGGTTGGAAACCACAAAAAGTGGGGGGTTGCGGGTGGAGTAGGTGCCCTCGGAATCGCATTTTGAGCCATGTAGCCAAAGATATGGCCTATTCTTGGTTTGTGTCTGTCGGCATTTGGAGCTTCTGGGGGCCTTTTTGGGCCGTTTCTGGGACATATCATGGAGTTAGAGGGCCGCAAAGAGCTCGTTGACACGGGGAAGTCAAGCTGCACGTGGAGTGTACCCACCGTTTCCCTTCGTTTGGCCATTTTGAATGTTTTCGAGGGCTTTTTTGGCCCAAAAATGGCTGTTTTTGGCCCTAAACTGCAGTTTTTGAAACTGAGGTCCGCCACTTGCGAATCCCTTTCCCGGCCGCCACCGTCGAGTTTCTCGCTCAAACTTTGTGTGATTGTACTTCACACCCATAGGTATCACCCACCAAAATTTCAACCAAATCCGAAGCACCCACGACGGAGTTCTGATTTTCCCCATTTCGCGCGTGCTGCTTGCTGCTTGCTGCTTGCTGCTAAACCTGGTAGGTCCACCCTAGATACTAAAAAGGGTTATAAAACCAAGACTGGTTCCACTAGCTCGGTGACCCTAGCCCTAACCCTAGCCCTGGCTCTCACCCTAGGCTAGGGTCAGAGTGAGTGGTGGGGTCCAAAATGGAGAGCAATGATGTGGCAAAGGCAGCCATGAACGAAATTCGGGCGATCTTGTTCAGCCCAATCAACATGGCTGGCATGGCCAAACCAACTGGCTGCAAAGGTTAGGGTTAGGTTTATGGTGATGGTATGGTTAGAGGGAGGGCAAGGGGAGGTAAGGGGAGCCTGTGCCCCCCTCCCCCCCCCCCCAACACCCCAAATCGCCCCACCCAGACCCCCCCCTACCACCACCACCCCGAATTGCCCCACTTGGACCCCCCCCCCCAAACCGACCCTCCCGGAGCCCCCCCCCCCCCGCCCACCCCTGTTATTACCCCCCCCCCCATTCGCCCTCCCTGAACCCCCCCCCCTCAGATCCCCCCACCGTGACTGCCGGGTGCTCTTCGGTTAATTCCAAGGCTAGGGAAACAGTGTCTGACAAGCGTCGCCCTTCAGGTGCCTGTGACAAGTGGAGTGCGGCTGGGGAAGGAGACGGCAACGGCGACAGGGGGGGAATGTTTGCCCGGCGCATGCCCCCCCCCCCCGTGGGAAGAACGGGTGAGTGTCCAGGGCCCCGTAAAGGAGCAACAAACCAGACGGAATGTCACACAGGGGGGCCAGGGCAAGAACTCCCGGTGCAGAACAACCAGTTACGTCAAGGGATAGGGACACGGGATGCTACGAGGCCGCTGACCTGTCTACCTGCTGACAGCATTTCCGCGATCCTTTGTGTGATAAGAGTACAGCCGGTGTTGTCATTGGACAACATGCCTCCGTTCTCATTCAGGCTGGGATAAGTTCGACACACCGTGCACCTGCTTCCTGCGGAAAGGCGCCTAGTCGCTGATGTCATGACTTTTCTTTGACTGTTTGCGGCCTGACGAGAATCAACAACCGACCAGTGCCTGTGCCTGTCCTGTTCTTGCTGGTGCTGGGCTTTGGTCGCTTTGCGTCATCGGCACGCGCACATGTGTGTGTGTGTGTGTGTGTGTGTGTTTGTGGCCCTCGCTGACCTTGAAAGAATTTGTTCACGAGTTGATGCATGTGCCTGTGATGGGGTTGGAGGGTACAATTAAACCACCTTGGGCGATTTGCGGCGCGCACGCAGTGCAAGGACGCCCCCTAGGTAGCACGTTTAGGTACCTAATTAATTCGGTACCGGATGGCGTGTCCAACGAACACTCCTGTTCGAACCGTATTTTTTGAGGACTTTATTGTTGGCCGTCGCTGGACACGGGGGATATACGTGCCCGTGCCTGGTTTACTGAATGTTTTCCAGGGGCCGGTTTTCTGCCCCAGTCTTCTTATATCAAGGCAAATGTGCTTGGCTTGCCTGTTGTGCCTGTGATCTCACTCAGCCTTACCGCCTCACGCGCTCGCCCATCTCAGGTCGCAGGTGTTGTGGTGCTAGACCTACCTTCCTCTTTGCACATTCTTATCGTGCAGCTGCATTTGTTTCGTCGACAGTTGTCGGCATCATGGCCACGTACGGTCAGTACGTGCGCACGTTCCATCTTTTGGAGCAGCATGACGAGCACATGCATCTCAGCGGCGTTTCAGATGGGATGCAGATGTTTGCGGCACTGAAGGTATGGCAGGGGGGTTTTGCAGTGCGCAAGAATCAGCACATGGCAGATGGAGAATTGGCATGTGCAGGGTGGGGGGTCTGAGCCCCTCGAAGGAGGGTGTGGTGGGGGGGTGTCTGGAAAGGGGCTCCGGTGACAGGCCAGTCCCGAGAGGTCAGTCTAAACACGAAAGGGGAGTGCCTGAGACGGTCCACGCACGGCATGGCTGTTCGGCAGCATCTACGGGAAAGGGGTGTTGTGTTGTGTTGTCGTTTGGATTTGTCCTCTCGTGCCGGGCACCTCTGCGGATGCACTTATTTGGGGCCGCGAGGGACCACAACGGCCACAAGGGCCATGTTCAAGATCATGAAGTGGGTGCCAATTGTATTGTGCTCTCAATTGTGCGATGTTTGTGGGAAGGAGGGGTTTGTGCGATTTTTCTCGGCAAAGTGTTTGCTCTTGTGAGGGACCGTTTAGGAAGGGATTGACAATGACAACATTCCGGGTGTACGCTCCGCAAAAGTAGCGCGCGCGCGCGCGCACCCGCAGGATCCGTGCGTCCCGCGCATCACTCAGCGCGCGCCCGCCCCGTGTCCTCAGAAAGATGACCCGACGCTGGCGGTGAAGGCCCACGTGGTGTCCACGGAGACTTGGAACAACGTCCCGGGCCTCGAGTACCGTGGGCCGCGGCTCTCGTTCCCGCTCACCGCCCAGAACGCCGAGCAGCTGCAGTCTCTCGGTGTGGCAGGGCCGTCCTTTGGGAGGGGGATGCCTCTGTTCCTTTTGCCGCGCAGGGGCGGTGGCAGACATGGGGGGTGCCCCACGCAACGCAGCCGGGGGCCACAGGGGGTGGGGGTGGGTCTCGATGCACCGCCGCGCAGGGGTTGCGTGGGTCAGGAGGGCGTCGTCCCCCGCGCACGCCGCTGCCGAACTGTGCCTGCGCTTCGGTGTCCTGGCACCAGGCGCCTACCCGCCGCTTTCCTGTGGGCAGAAAGGTCTGTGGAAGGACAGCGAAGGTGGGGCCGGGGCATCCGCCTCCGGCCTGCGTCTGCCCAAATGGTTCAAGGTGGGCACGGCGTGCACACCGCGCCTGCAGTAGCCCCAGCTGTCTGCGGTGCAGAGGTGGTCGCATGGGTTTTGGTGGAGGTCAATACACGTGCAGTACATTGCACGTCCGTATACCACTGGCATTGTCATTCTGGGGCATGCAGTCCCAATGCCCGTCACGAAGGTCCCAGCAACACACGTCTGTTCTGTTCCCATCGCAGCGTTGTGCTCTGGGGTGTCAGACATTTGGATTGGGTCCGATGTGATGGGGAGCCAGGGCCCCGTGTTGCCGTGCCCAATGGGCTCCTCCGCGCCCGAGGGCCAGCACGGCCTTTGTGGCGGCGCAGTGCTCGTGTGTCAGCGTCTTTGCGGGCCTGGGCCATGCTGATGCCCGGGTGAGGGCGGGTACCGGAGGTCGGCAGGTGTGTGTTTTGTGCAGGAAGGAGCGCCCTGTGGGAGGGCACCCTTTGAAGGCCCGGGGACACCGTGGGCAGCCCATACAAAGTGCCGCGGGCGCGGGGGTGCCGCGCGTGCCGTGTTGAGCGCGCGACGGGCGCATGGCCGACGGGTCCATTGCGTCGCCAGCAGCGCGCGCAGTCGGGCCCGGGGTGCCGGCCCAGGCCGCCGCAGAGGCGTCCGCCGCGTGCAGAATGGGGGCCAGCCACGGGAACTCTTCCAGTAACAATGACAGCGGCCGGCAGCCCGGGTCCGGGCGGTGGAGGGAAACTTACTGCGTGGGGCGCGCGCAGGGCACGTGGGGCACCTGGTGGGGTTTTTTGTACCTCAGGGCGTGTTGCTGTGTTGCTGTGTCGCCGGAAGGGAACGACAATCTGCCGCCTTTTATTTCACAGTTGGTGTACCTTGTATTGCAAACCGCTCATGTTGTGTCCAAACACGGCCCAGGCCTATGGGTATTTGGGCTCTTGGGCCGCGGTATTGAATTGAAGCCTCACCATGTCTTGCCTATGCATCCTCTCCTGTGGGCGTAGTGTATAGGGCGGCCCGAAAATTGCTTTGCGGGGGGGAGGGGGATGGCATGGGCGCCCGGCGAAGGAGGGGGGGGGGGTCCAGAAATGGGCTTCCGTACCGGGCCCTTTGTTTTGTGGAAGGACGGATGTTGCCACCAAAGGCGCCGGAACACAAATTTTGACCTGGATTTTTTTTCACGAAAAAATTTTCCCCCACATATGTGTAGTCAAAATGATCAGCGCGACGTGGGGATCATTTTGAGCCATGTATGTTGGGGTCGGACCCCCCGCCCCGGCACGGCAGGTAGGGCAGCCCCAGCCCAAGCCCCCCTCCCGGCACGGCGACCAAGGAGGGGGAGGGGGGGTTTGGGCAAATGGGCTTCCGTGCCATCCCCTCCCCGCAAAGCAATTTTCTTCCCGCCTAGGGCTAAACGCCCCGCGCTCGGGGCGCGCGCGGCACACACAATGCCTCTGCGACGGCCTGCGCAATGCGCTGCGTCACGCCTCCTCTTCCCCTGTCGCAGTGCTGCACTACGCCAAGGACACGGGCGTGCACCTGCACCCTCACTATTTGGTCAAGATCCTGAGCCAGGCCATGGAGGTCTTGGGCACGCGGCCGCGGGTCGTGCAGACGCAGGCGCGCTCAGGTGGACCCCCGTTGCCCTGATGTCGCCGCTCATATCAAACCTCAAAGGTCCCCCAGGGGCATCGCCCCTCCTCCAATACCCCGCCCCCGTTGCTGTCCCATTGTGCTGGTCGGGGGTGCAGGGTTGCCAGGGATGCCATAGTACTCCCCCTCGCCGGCCTGTGGCATTTGACAACAGCCACCAAATCCAAACCCAACCCCCCCCCAATCCCCCCCCTATGCCCCCTGCTTGGGCGCACCTGGCGAGTGGCGAGGGTATATAGGGGAAAACGCCACATACCCCCCCATTTTGGCCTTTTTGGGCCTATTCGCGTACCCTACCCCAAGGGGTTGAATTGTTAGTTTAACCCCTTGTAAAATCATTATTTTGTCCAATAAACGCATCCCCCAATGAGTTTTTGGTCCGGACCGCCCCAGACCCCCCCCACTTGAAACCCTCTTTTTTGCGGTTTTTCAGGGAGGGGTGGGGGGTGGGGTGGGGGGGCACACGTGCACACGTGACATAGCCCAGAGTTCCTTCGGGGGGGGGGGCTTCTCTGTGTGGACCCCACACGGAGCATTGAAATAGGGACAGTCCGGGCGCTGTTGGCACAAGCGACCATTTTCAGGCGGGTGCGTTTTTTTTTGTTTTCAGCCATTTCGGCCAATTTTGGAGGGCCATATGTTTGATATTATTGGCCATTTTCGGACGGAGGATTGTGTTTTATTGGTTTTTTTTTTAGTTTTATTAGTTATTAGTTTCGGCCATTTCTGGAAGGCTGTGTTTTTGTTCTGTTGGCCCATTTTGGCCCGTTTGGGGCTGCACTTCTATTGTTTTGGCCCATTTTTGCCATTTTAGAGGTGCATTTCTGCTAATTTGGCCCACTCTGTTATTATTTTGGCCTGTTGTGGCTTTTTTCGGGCTGCATTTTTACTAATTTGGCCCATTTTGGCCATTTTAGGGCTGCATTTTTAATACTTCGGCCCATTTTGGGGCTGCATTTTTCTTATTTTCGGCCCCTTTGGTCATTTTCGGATGGCTGCAGTTCTCGGCGCGGTAGGTCAGTGGTCGATCACAGGCCGCATCCTCCGTGATCATTGTGCAGTGCACCCCAGGAGGATGCATCCCAGGGCCTTGGGTTTGATGTGCAGGCTACCCGCCGAGCAATGAGCAGTGCGCACGACCCCCCTCCTTGTGCAGGGCAGCACAAGAAGCTCGTTGTGGTGGGGGACCTCCACGGGCAGCTCGCAGACCTCCTCACCATCTTCGCGAACCACGGCCTGCCCAGCCCCGCCGGGACGCAGTATGTCTTCAACGGCGACTTCGTGGACCGCGGGCCGCACGGCGTGGAGATCATTACCCTCCTCTTGGCCTACACGATTTGTTACCCGGACACCGTCCATCTCAACCGGGGGAATCATGAGACCGAGCACGTCTCGATGATGTTTGGGTTTATGGACGAGGTGTGTCCCAGGGGGTGTCGAGTTCAGTTGAGGGGTCACTGGGTGTTACAAGGGCGTTGTCACATGTGACCTGGTGTGACTGCGGTAAGGTTTCGTCACCCTTTTTCGGGTCTTTTTAGGGTGGAGCACCCCTTTTTTGCAGCAAGCAGCATGCACGACATGGGAATACGGCCGAAATCAGCCCTGGTGGCTCGTATTCGGCCCAGACTTTGGTGGACGATACCGATGAGGATGACTTTGGGCTACACAAGTTTGACAGGCGGCCACAGCTACGTGCCTCACAAGTGCAGGCCGTGGGTTTCAGACAGTCGCACAAGTGGCCCACAAACTGCTATTTTTCTCGCATGCTGTGATGCATGGGGTGCATCTTCAAGGTTCAAATGCATTCAAACCATCCAACAAAACCAAAGACTCTATCGGGCACTCTTTGATAACTTTTTGGAAGGGCTAGTGGCCTCAGGGATTCGCCTTTTTACTTTACAATGGCCATTTGTCAGTCTTTGTTGGTGCCACATTTTGCACACACTACAAATTAGGTCTAATGTGTGTAGTCACTGCGAAATGAACGCTCCGATCTGTGTTGCATCCTGACGTGGCTCTTGTGAATTATCCTGAACTCGTTCCTTTCGCTTCCTTTCCCTTTCATCTGGGTCAGAGAGAAAGCAATTCCTCGTGGACTTACGACTGGTAGATGCTTCCTTTTCGCTGTTGTTCTGTGCGTGGAAGGGTATGGCACAACAGCTCTGTGCAGGGAAGGGGGCATTGGGAGGTGGGAGGCGTTCACAGTCGACAGCAAGTTCCCTTGCTCTGTAAGGGTCACGGCGGCTTGCAGAAGCCTTCATGCGAACATGCTTCCGCACCCTCCGTCTTCTTCCCCCCCCCCCACTGCAGAGTGAAAGACGTCTGGGGCTGCTCTGCGGCTCCTGAGGGACGTCCGTGACCTGATCTGCTGTATTTTGCCGTGGGCCCCACAGCGCGTGTGTATCGTATGAGGTAAGTTGTGTCATGGGCCCATAGGTCGTGGGGTCTTGGGTCACGAGACCTCTTCATTGTCGAGTCGGACAGGCCGGAGTGGGCCCGCACCACTGCGACCAGCCACTACGGGGCGCTCCTCCCGGGGACGGTGCTATCTGGACGAGGCAGACGTACCGCTGCCTTCCCAAGTTCCCCAGCTCAAGCCCTGTCTGGGTCAGGCAGCGTCTCCACCGGCTGGTGCCCTCCCTGGGCCTCTCTAGTGTGTGTGTCTGTGTGTATGCATGTGTGTGTGTGTGTGTGCGGAAAATACTGTGCGCGTGGTTTACGCAATAGCCCACCACCAGCCGTGTGCCCGCAGTGCGGCCGTAAATGGTTAGTCCACTAGCTCCACCGTGACGCTCATTGGGAGGGGACACGCTAAACTGACCACGTCATCCCCGGCGTCTCCCAACCTGAGGGTTACCAACCGGCCTGGTGCGCTGATGTGCATCTCCTGCGGACTCTCTCCACTCCCCATTCATTTGTCTGTTTGTGTGTGTGCGGTAGCGATCCTTTCTGGCTTCTCGCACGTGCACGCAATGAGGGCCATGCACAGGGCACACGCAGGATCACCGCATGCACATCAGGCGACAAAGTGCTTACACCACGTGTCTCACAAGCTACCACTGCGGCGCTGTGAGGTGGCACAGGTTGTACAGAAATGGCTGGCCAAGCATGCGTACTGGGATGGCTCACCGTACTCCTCATTGATACTCCCCCCTAATTTAACGGTTGGTGGCATATGCGGGGCTTGGAACGCCGACGTGGCGGCGCCAGACCAACTCATTTAGGCTTGCGGTAAACCTGCGTGCAGCTGTGCAGACTGACTGGCCTCTCATATCTGCTGTGCAATGTGTGTGTGTGTGTGTGGGACGTCAATGATGGCGTTCCCTGGTGCCAGAATGTATGTTTGTTGAACTGACGTTTCCACAGTCCTCGAAGGGGCGGAGGGGAAGGGGAAGGGGAAGCTGGGTCTGACTCTGGGAAGAAGAGACCACTCTAGTTCACACATATACGCCGCATGGTGCATGCCGACCCTGCTCTGGGATTGACCTAAGGGGTAGGGAATACTCTAGTGATGTCGTCGTACTTTCAGACTGGTTCTGCCATAGGGCAGCACCGTCCTTCTTCCTTTGTAGGCCAAGATCACTGCTGTGCGCCTGTCCCCGCAGAAAGGCACCTATTGGCATTGAACGTGCTCTGTCTTGTTTGACTGTCCAACCGACGAGGGATCCGGCATTCGGACATGGCGTTGTGCTGCTTGTCTGTTGGTTTGCAACTCGTGTGTGTGCGGTCGGGTGGTTGCACCTAACACAGGCCGTATTGTTTGGGCGGTCATGAACATGTACTCCTCCATGGGGTTGTTCTTGGTCTGTTGGTTAGTGCGGAACCAACATGTGGTGCAGGTGAGGGCACAGGAGGAATGCTGTATCACACTGAGCGCCCGCTGTCCAGGACTGCACTTTGTCGTTCTCTATCAACAGACCAAAAGACTTCCAGGGCTGCCCTGTGGCTCCTGAGGAGTTTCACCGCTTTTCTTGCTCTGTTCTTGTTTGCGGTTCTCATTGTGTGACTTTGTGTTCGGCCAGACGTGTTCGGACGTTTCAAAGCGGGTTGATGGACGGTGGGAGCTGGCGATACCTGACCTGACCTGACCTGGACCTCTGCATTGCCTGTTGCGCTGCCACAACCCCCAACTCCGCAGGTCACACAGAAATACGACCGCAACCTCTACAACTGGTTTCTACAAATCTTCAACCTGCTGCCCCTGTGCACCGTCCTGGACGAGGCAGTGGTGGTCGTGCACGGCGGGCTGCCCCGGCAAGAGAGTGCCCTGCTCCAGAACCTGGAGGATTGCCCCCGGCAGGAGGTGGATAGCACCAGGTGTGCGACCGAGGGGCAGGGGTGGATATAATAGTGACGACATTACCAGGGTGGGGGTGGGGGGGGGGGCGTTGAGCCGGGAGGCAGTGATGACGGAATGACGATTACGATGTGCTCCTTTTCCAGTTCGGACAGCTCCAGCTCAGGCAGTGCAGACACAGACGATTCAGAACTGCAAGCCCTTTTGGCAAAATATGTCAAGAAATAATTGCACTCTGTGGACTGTCTTCATGGGATACATAAAGCACTGTGCAGTGTAGTGTCAGGAGGGGCAGATTGGTACAGTGGTACAGTGGTATATGCGCAGTCGTCGGATGTAGGCGTCCTGGGTTCAAGCCCAGTTGGGCCCAAAACCCTGGCGCTTTTTTTGCCCATCAGTCCTGTTGTCAAACTGCTGGCAAAACTGCCGTTCAGTCACACGTTCAGTCACACGGGTAAATCGTAATCGTAATCGTCATCGGGGGGGGGGAGGGCTGGGGGGGGGGGGGGGGCACTATATCCACCCCTGCCGAGGGGTCCAGGGCCCTCGTCACCAGAGGAGGCCTCCGCAGCCCGCACCACCGCACCACCGCAACAAGCACGGCTGTCCTGAAGAACCCACCGTTTTTGTGAAGGACAGCCCGTCAGGACGGCCCCCAAGGACCGCCATCCACCAACCGCCAACCGGCACCAACTGCCAACCGCCATCCTCCGCCAACCGCCACCAACCGCCAACCGCCAACCGCCAACCGCCAACCGCCAACCTTAAGGACAGCCCTGGCAACCAGGCAGGCGGGCGGGGAGGCGAACAGGCAAGCACGCGGGCAGTCCGGCAAAGGAGGCAGGCAGGCAGGCAGGCAGGCAGGCGGGGCAGGGAGGCATGGGGGCAGGCAGGCCTTTGTTCGGGGGGGGGGGGGGGGTCGCTGAGTCACGGAATCTTGCAGCCTCGTGTAGCAAGGCCCAACGAGGGGGTCTCGTGTTCTGCTTTCGGTTCACTGACCCGCTCTGTCCTCGATTCCTCTGCCGTGCCCCCTGCCCCTTTTCTTGCGGTACATCCGTGGCCTCGATTGTCGTTCAACACAACTGCAGGCCTCTTGGCCCGTTGCCTTGTTGCCGGCCTCTCTGCCGGCCTACCTCTTTGCTTGCTCTCCTTCCCGCCCGCCCGCCTGCCTGTCTGCATGTCTGCTCCTCCTGCCTGCCAGAGGGGGTAATGGTTCGCTCGGGGTCCATGGGGCTGTTGCAAACACCACCACCCTGATCCCTGATATGAGTTCGGGCCATAGGCAGGACATGGCACGCCCCTGTAAGTGGACACGGAGCAACCCCACTCCCCCTTGTCTAAGCCCCAGCCGGGTACCGACATACTACGGTGCCTCAAGGTAGTTGGGCTTGGACAAGGCTTGGCCTGCCGCGCCGCACAGGGGCCAATGAGTGGTCCTTGATGGAGGGGTGCATGTTGGCCCGTTCGCGAGGGGATTCCTCGACACACTCTCAGATGGAGACCTTTGGCAGTCGATCAGGCAGAGGACTGCACAACATGCGTCGAAGACCAGCACAATACCAACATTGCTCACGGGATTTCGGCGTTCCGTCGCCTCCATTCAAATTGTACCGAGTCCAATTCAGCGGCCAAGTGGGGGAGTGGCCCAGCGGATGTCAGTGGTCGTCCAGCCGGGGCCCATGGTGTTCACGGCCTGGTTGCCAGGGCTGTCCTTAAGGGGGGGGGGGAACAGAAAAGGGTTCATAACGCCAACAGAAACGAACGTTTGCGGGGCCGCTCTCTGCTTCATGGTCAAGACACGGGCCAGACACAAGACCACAGAAGCAGGATGGGTTGGTGTGCCGCTCACCTGCCCGCCGTCCTGCCCGCTGTCTTGCCTGCCTGTGTCGCTGGTTGCCTGGTTGCCTGCTTCTGCCTGCCTCCTGCCCCCCTGCCCCCCTCTTCCCCCCATCCCTCCCCTCACTCGCTGCCGTCTGCCTGCCTGCCTGCCCCCCCCCCCTCCCCCTTCCCATGTTGACTTTTCTCTCTTTCTTACTTTCTTCATCGTGTTTGGCCTCTTGTTCTTGATGATGAAGCGGTTCCGTGCTCGAGGTTTGGCAGAGCACAATGCTTCGAGGCGCATGTTTTGTTGAGCCGACCTTCCAGCCCAACAACCATGGCTCATGACCTTGCTTCATGCCCCCTACTGCGGCCCACACTTTTGCGACCGCCCCTTCTCCATCGCCTGGGCGGATATGTGGCAGCCTTTGGTGCACCAGTGAGCCACCCCCCACCCCCTGCACTTGGTTCCGCCGGGCCTGCACTGGAGAACAAGTTGCACTGAATGCAGGTTGAGGAGCGCACTGTCTCATCAGCGACATCTGCTCATTTTGCCGTCGGTCTGTCATCTCTATCACTCCTTCAATCTTCTAATTTAGGTGTTACCCCCCCCCCCCGCCCCCTCCCCATCCCCCCCTCTCTCCCCCCCTCTCTGCCTGCCCCGGTGTCAGCCATGCGTGGCTGGCGGGCTGCCCCTGCGCGTCCCGCCCGCCACGCCCGCCCCGCCCGTCCCGCCCTGCCCGCCCCGCCCCGCCCGCCCCGCCCCGCCCCGCCCCGCCCGTCCCGCCCCGCCCCGCCCGCCCCGCCCCGCCCGCCCCGCTCGTCCCGCCCCGCCCGCCCCACCCCGCCCGTCCCGCCCCGCCCCGCCCCGCCCGCTCGCCCCGTCCGCCCCCCTTCCCTCAGCACGGACCCGGCCATGATGCTCATGCATGACCTGATCTGGACGGACCCCATGGAGACGCCCGGCATCGCCGTTGGGAAGCGTGGCCCGGACGTGGTCATGTTCGGGCCGGACGTCACCGCCCGGTTTCTGAGGGAGAACCACAAGCGCCTTCTGATCCGGTCCCACCAGGTCTGACGGCCGGCGTGCGGAGGGCGCCGGGGGTGAAGGGCGGAGGGGCAGGCGCGGGACGCAGCGGAGGGCCTGAAGGACAGCCGCTGCAATAACAAGACGGACACGTCGTGTGTTCGATTCCCGCCGGCCCCGTTGCGTGGTTTTGGGATGGGCCGCGTTCGCAGGCCTCCCGAGTCACCACGATTTCGGTGACTTCCGGTGACCGGTGGTTTGGTAGTTTTTTGCACTTGTGACCTTGGTGATCTGCATTTAACAATAGAAGAAGGGAAACAAGTTGTTCTTCACCATGAGGGTTTGTGTTGTACGTGTGTTTGATGGGTGTATGATATCACCCAAAACCGTTTAAAAAAGGAACAACAATCATCCGAGAGCTTGCAAGATATGTTAAGGAATACACTAACAACCTTCAGGGAAGGGCAACATGCATCCAGAAACCCTTTTTACAGTTTTTTAACAAGTTTTTTTCACAGTTTTTTTTTATATAGTTTTTTGTTACAGCTTTTTTTTTTACGTTTTTTTTCAATTTTTTACGAAGCTGTGGAAATGGTTGGTGACTGGGGTGCAGGTGACTCAGGCGGCCTGTGTCGAGCCCGGAGCAGTCGCCGGCCCCGTGAGCTCCTGACGTACACCCGGTACAGAGGGAGGGAAAATGTCGGGCGGGGATACTTACGTGATAAAAAGTTGTCTCTCAGGAAGGTGGCGAAATTGTCCCCTGACGATGTTTAGCGGTGTGCACAGTGCAGCGAAGATGCCAATGGCGCTGCATTATGTGGGTCCATGGTTTTTGGACGAGTGTTTGGAACTGCAGATGCTTTCAGATGTTGTGAACGAATGGCGCTTTCGGTGGCAGTTTGAGTTGCGAATCTTTCTGCCGCTGGAACGGCGCATGGGCTGGCACGTTCGGGTGTGCTTGAGGCAGTGGGAGCTTTGGGATCCCCCCCCCCCCAAGCCAACGAAATCTGCCCCAGTGAAACAATCCCCGTAGACAATTCTCCCCCGTCCCTGGCCTTCAGTGGCTAATGGCCCCAGACACCCGCATCGAAGGCCCGGGTCCGAACCCCAACTGACGAAAGCGCTACTGAAAGAGCCACCTTCCGGCACTGGAGACCCCAGACATCCTCCGCCGAGGGTGTCGCAAGGGACGTGAACACAGGGATGGCCCCACCGGCCTGCGCTGCTCCGGAGCACCCCGGCCCAGTCCAACCCCAGCCCCGCCCAGATTCCTGCCAAATGCCGCAGCTGCAGCGTCGGGAGGAGGATGTCCCATGGCACACCCACGTCCGTCCCCGTTGCCAAGTTTGGGGCCGGCTCGCCTTCTGCCCACGGTTAGTGAGGACTCCTCCCGCCACCCCATGCCACCGAGCGCCTCCATCGTCCCCATGCGTCTCGCCCCCATGCGCGCGCGACTACTGCCGCTACCTCAGCCCCGACCTCCCCCTCATGCCGTCATGGTGCCTGCCCCTCCCGCCCGCCCCTCCCGCCCCCACCCCCCCCCGCCCCCCACACACGCCTTCATTTCAGTGTAACGGCCGCCGGCTACCCTTCAAAGGCCGTCGGTTACCCTCCAACGACCGGCGGTTACCCGTCAAAGGGAGGCGGTTCAAAGGCCGGCGGTTGCCCTCCAACAGCCGTCGGTTACCCTTCAAAGGCCGTCGGTTACCCTTCAAAGGCCGTCGGTTACCCTTCAAATGCCGTCGGTTACTCTTCAAAGGCCGGCAGTTGCCCCCCAACAGCCGTCGGTTACCCTTCAAAGGCCGTCGGTTACCCTTCAAATGCCGTCGGTTACTCTTCAAAGGCCGGCGGTTGCCTTCCAACAGCCGTCGGTTACCCTTCAAATGCCGTCGGTTACCCTCCAACAGCCGTCGGTCACCATGTAACGGTCGCCGGTTGCCCTCCAACACAGCCGTTTTGCCTCCAGTGGCCGCTGATGGCGGACGCCAGCATTTCTTTTCCATTTGTATTTTTGGGCCTTGGCCCGTGACCTTGCGCCACCATTTGCCTCCGTTTGTGCAGCCCCCCGACAACGGCGGAGGTGTCGAGCAGGTGCACGGCGGCAAGTGCGTCACCGTCTTCAGCGCGAGCAACTACTGCGGGCACCTCGGGAACTACGGGGGCGTCGTCGTGTTCGACGAGTCCTGCAAGTCGTACCGGAGCTGCGAGTATCTCGCACCGCCCCTGCCCCGGCTCACGGAGCCCATCCGACGGGCGTGCCAGGCCGTGCACGAGTGGGCCCCCGTGGAGCCGATCGGGAGCGCGGAGCACACGTCGTCGTCGTCGCACGAGCAACAGGCGTCGCTGAAGGAGCACGTGCTGGTGCAGCTCCACCAGCTGGTGGCCAGGCACCGCAACGAGCTGACGGCGTTCTACCGGCAGCGGGACAATGGGTCGGGCTTCGTCAGCGTAGACACGTGGAGTGAAGGTGTGTAGTCGAGGGCGGGTGACGGGGAGGGGGTGGCCCGCAGCCCGCGTTGCTCCTGCTGCGGCTCAACTTGCGCGTGTTGTCCCGCGGACGTGGGTGCGCTTTGAGCGGCGCCCGCGTAAAGGCGCGCGTCCTTAGGCCGTCTCCTGGGGGTACACTGCGGTTTGGGAAAGGGTGAACCGCCACCGAGCTGCACAGGGCAGATCCATGCGACTTCAAGAATTCTCTCGATAAGCCCTGGCTGCCGCATCACTGCTGCATACGTGTCGCCTCAGTGGTAACTGATCGCCCCGTCTATGCTCCATTCATGAATTCGATGCAAGACAACACAACACCACACCCACAACACCACACCACACCACACCACACCACACAACACAACACAACACAACACAACACAACACAACACAATACAATACAACACAACACAACACAACGCAACACAACACAACACAACGCAACGCAACGCAACGCAACGCAACACAACACAACACAACACACCGCAGCATACCACACCACACCACACCACACCCTACCACACCACACCACACCACACCACACCACACCACACCACACCACACCACACCACACCACACCACACCACACCACACCACACCACACCACACCACACCACACCACACCACACCACACCACACCACACCACACCACACCACACCACACCACACCACACCACACCACACCCCCCCTTGGCCTGGCAGGAGACTCCGAACACCCCCTGGGCAGGACTCCCCGTCCCCCCGGGGCCGGTGCGCCCGGTTCTCTGAAGAAGATGGCCCCCCATTGACCTGGCAGGAGACTCCGAACGCCCCCTGGGCAGGACTCCCCGTCCCCCCCGGGCCGGTGCGCCCGGTTCTCTGAAGAAGATGGCCCCCCATTGGCCTGGCAGGAGACTCCGAACACCCCCTGGGCAGGACTCCCCGTCCCCCCCGGGCCGGTGCGCCCGGTTCTCTGAAGAAGATGGCCCCCCCTTGGCCTGGCAGGAGACTCCGAACACCCCCTGGGCAGGACTCCCCGTCCCCCCCAGGCCGGTGCGCCCGGTTCTCCGAAGATATAGGCCCCCCATTGGCCTGGCAGGAGGCTCCGAACACCCCCTGGGCTGGACTCCCCGTCCCCCCCAGGCCGGTGCGCCCGGTTCTCTGAAGAAGATGGCCCCCCGCAGGCCTGGCAGGAGGCTCCGAACACCCCCTGGGCTGGACTCCCCGTCCCCCCCGGGCCGGTGCGCCCGGTTCTCTGAAGAAGATGGCCCCCCGTAGGCCTGGCAGGAGGCTCCGAACACCCCCTGGGCTGGACTCCCCGCCCCCCCCAGGCCGGTGCGCCCGGTTCTCTGAAGAAGATGGCCCCCCGTAGGCCTGGCAGGAGGCTCCGAACACCCCCTGGGCTGGACTCCCCGTCCCCCCCGGGCCGGTGCGCCCGGTTCTCTGAAGAAGATGGCCCCCCGTAGGCCTGGCAGGAGGCTCCGAACACCCCCTGGGCTGGACTCCCCGTCCCCCCCAGGCCGGTGCGCCCGGTTCTCCGAAGATATTGGCCCCCCATTGGCCTGGCAGGAGGCTCCGACCACCCCCTGGGCTGCAGGAGTTGCACTGCCCACTGCTCCCAGGCAGTGAGGCAGTGCGTTGCAGGAGTTCCGCTGCCCACTGCCCCAGGGCAGTGAGGCAGTGCATTGCAGGAGTTGCGTTGCCCATTGCCCTCAGGCAGTGCGGCAGTGCATTGCAGGAGTTGCACTGCCCACTGCCCCCAGGGCAGTGCGGCAGTGCATTGCAGGAGTTCCACTGCCCACTGCCCCCAGGCAGTGGGGCAGTGCATTGCAGGAGTTCCACTGCCCACTGCCCCCAGGCAGTGAGATAGTGCATTGCGGGAGTTTCACTGCCCACTGCCCCAGGGCAGTGAGGCGGTGCATTGCAGGAGTTGCACTGTCCACTGCCCCCAGGCAGTGAGGCAGTGCATTGCAGGAGTTGCACTGCCCACTGCCCCCAGGCAGTGAGGAAGTGCATTGCAGGAGTTCCACTGCCCACTGCCCCCAGGCAGTGAGGCAGTGCATTGCAGGAGTTGCACTGCCCACTGCCCCCAGGGCAGTGAGGCAGTGCATTGCAGGAGTTCCACTGCCGACTGCCCCAGGCAGTGAGGCAGTGCATTGCAGGAGTTGCGCTGCCCACTGCCCCCAGGCAGTGCGGCAGTGTAGTGCAGGAGTTGCACTGCCCACTGCCCCCAGGCAGTAAGGCAGTGCATTGCAGGAGTTGCACTGCCCACTGCCCCCAGGGCAGTGAGGCGGTGCATTGCAGGAGTTCCACTGCCCACTGCCCCCAAGCAGTGGGGCAGTGCATTGCAGGAGTTCCACTGCCCACTGCCCCCAGGCAGTGAGGTAGTGCATTGCGGGAGTTTCACTGCCCACTGCCCCAGGGCAGTGAGGCGGTGCATTGCAGGAGTTGCACTGTCCACTGCCCCCAGGCAGTGAGGCAGTGCATTGCAGGAGTTGCACTGCCCACTGCCCCCAGGCAGTGAGGCAGTGCATTGCAGGAGTTCCACTGCCCACTGCCCCCAGGCAGTGAAGCAGTGCATTGCAGGAGTTGCACTGCCCACTGCCCCAGGGCAGTGAGGCAGTGCATTGCAGGAGTTCCACTGCCCACTGCCCCAAGGCAGCGAGGCAGTGCATTGCAGGAGTTGCACTGTCCACTGCCCCCAGGGCAGTGAGGCAGTGCATTGCAGGAGTTGCACTGCCCACTGCCCCCAGGCAGTAAGGCGGTGCATTGCAGGAGTTCCGCTGCCCACTGCCCCCAGGCAGTGAGGCAGTGCATTGCAGGAGTTGCACTGCCCACTGCCCCCAGGCAGTGAGGCAGTGCATTGCAGGAGTTCCACCGCCCACTGCCCCCAGGCAGTGAGGCAGTGCATTGTAGAAGTTGCACCGCCCACTGCCCCCAGGCAGTGAGGCAGTGCATTGCAGGAGTTGGAGTTGCACTGCCCACTGCCCCCAGGCAGTTCGGCAGTGTATTGCAGGAGTTGCACTGCCCACTGCCCCCAGGCAGAGGCAGTGAGGCAGTGCATTGCAAGAGCCCCACTGCCCACTGCCCCAGGGCAGTGAGGTGGTGCATTGCAGGAGTTCCACTGCCCACTGCTCTGGGACAGTGAGGCAGTGCATTGCAGGAGTTGCACTGTCCACTGCCCCCAAGCAGTGGGGCAGTGCATTGCAGGAGTTCCACTGCCCACTGCCCCCAGGCAGTGAGGCAGTGCATTGCAGGAGGTCCACTGCCCACTGCCCCAGGGCAGTGAGGCAGTGCATTGCAAGAGTTGCACTGCCCACTGCCCCCAGGCAGTGGGGCAGTGCATTGCAGGAGTTCCACTGCCCACTGCCCCCAGGCAGTGAGGCAGTGCATTGCAGGAGTTGGAGTTGCACTGCCCACTGCCCCCAGGCAGTGAGGCAGTGCATTGCAGGAGTTGCACTGCCCACTGCCCCCAGGCAGTGAGGCAGTGCATTGCAGGAGTTCCGCTGCCCACTGCCCCAGGGCAGTGAGGCAGTGCATTGCAGGAGTTGCACTGCCCACTGCCCCCAGGCAGTGGGGCAGTGCATTGCAGGGGTTCCACTGCCCACTGCCCCCAGGTAGCGAGGCAGTGCATTGCAGGAGTTGCACTGTCCACTGCCCCCAGGGCAGTGAGGCAGTGCATTGCGGGAGTTGCACTGCCCACTGCCCCCAGGCAGTGAGGCGGTGCATTGCAGGAGTTCCACTAGCCACTGCCCCCAGGCAGTGGGGCAGTGCATTGCAGGAGTTGCACTGCCCACTGCCCCCAGGCAGTGAGGCAGTGCATTGCAGGAGTTCCACTGCCCACTGCCCCCAGGGCAGTGAGGCAGTGCATTGCAGAAGTTGCACTGCCCACTGCCCCCAGGCAGTGAGGCCGTGCATTGTAGAAGTTGCACCGCCCACTGCCCCCAGGCAGTGAGGCAGTGCATTGCAGGAGTTGGAGTTGCACTGCCCACTGCCCCCAGGCAGAGAGGCAGTGCATTGCAGGAGTTGCACTGCCCACTGCCCCCAGGCAGTGCGGCAGTGTATTGCAGGAGTTGCACTGCCCACTGACCCAGGGCAGTGAGGCAGTGCATTGCAGAGGTTGCACTGTCCGCTGCCGCCAGGCAGTGAGGCGGTGCATTGCAAGAGTTCCACTGCCCACTTCCCGAGGGCAGTGAGGTAGTGCATTGCAGGAGTGCCACTGCCCACTGCTCAGGGACAGTGAGGCAGTGCATTGCAGGGGTTCCACTGTCCACTGCCCCCAAGCAGTGGGGCAGTGCATTGCAGGAGTTCCACTGCCCACTGCCCCCAGGCAGTGAGGCAGTGCATTGCAGGAGTTGCACTGCCCACTGCCCCCAGGGCAGTGAGGCAGTGCATTGCAAGAGTTGCACTGCCCGCTGCCCCCAGGCAGTGCGGCAGTGCATTGCAGGAGTTGGAGTTGCACTGCCCACTGCCCCCAGGCAATGAGGCAGTGCATTGCAGGAGTTGCACTGCCCACTGCCCCCAGGCAGTGCGGCAGTGCATTGCAGGAGTTGGAGTTGCACTGCCCACTGCCCCCAGGCAGTGAGGCAGTGCATTGCAGAAGCTGCACTGCCCACTGCCCCCAGGCAGTGGGGCAGTGCATTGCAGGAGTTCCACTGCCCACTGCCCCCAGGCAGCGAGGCAGTGCATTGCAGGAGTTGCACTGTCCACTGCCCCCAGGGCAGTGAGGCAGTGCGTTGCAGGAGTTGCACTGCCCACTGCCCCCAGGCAGTGAGGCGGTGCATTGCAGGAGTTCCGCTGCCCACTGCCCCCAGGCAGTGAGGCAGTGGGTTGCAGGAGTTGCACCGCCCACTGCTCCCAGGCAGTGAGGCAGTGCATTGCAGGAGTTCCACTGCCCACTGCCCCCAGGGCAGTGAGGCAGTGCATTGCAGGAGTTGCACTGCCCACTGCCCCCAGGCAGTGAGGCCGTGCATTGAAGAAGTTGCACTGCCCACTGCCCCCAGGCGGGGAGGCAGTGCATTGCAGGAGTTGGAGTTGCACTGCCCACTGCCCCCAGGCAGAGAGGCAGTGCATTGCAGGAGTTGCACTGCCCACTGCCCCCAGGCAGTGCGGCAGTGTATTGCAGGAGTTGCACTGCCCACTGCCCCCAGGCAGTGAGGCAGTGCATTGCAAGAGTTGCACTGCCCGCTGCCCCCAGGCAGCGGGGCAGTGCATTGCAGGAGTTCCACTGCCCACTGCCCCCAGGCGGCGAGGCAGTGCATTGCAGGAGTTCCACTGCCCACTGCCCCAGTGCAGTGGGGCAGTGCGTTGCAGGAGTTGCACCGCCCACTGCCCCCCGGCAGTGGGGCAGTGCATTGCAGGAGTTCCACTGCCCACTGCCCCCAGGCAGTGCGGCGGTGTGTTGCAGGAGGTCCACTGCCCACTGCCCCCAGGCAGTGAGGCAGTGCATTGCAGGAGTTGCACTGCCCACTGCCCCCAGGCAGTGAGTCGGTGCATTGCAGGAGTTCCACTGCCCACTGCCCCCAGGCAGCGAGGCAGTGCATTGCAGGAGTTCCGCTGCCCACTGCCCCAGGGCAGTGAGGCAGTGCATTGCAGAAGTTGCACTGCCCACTGCCCCCAGGCAGCGAGGCAGTGCATTGCAGGAGTTGCACTGTCCACTGCCCCCAGGGCAGTGAGGCAGTGCGTTGCAGGAGTTGCACTGCCCACTGCCCCCAGGCAGTGAGGCGGTGCATTGCAGGAGTTCCGCTGCCCACTGCCCCCAGGCAGTGAGGCAGTGGGTTGCAGGAGTTGCACCGCCCACTGCCCCCAGGCAGTGAGGCAGTGCATTGCAGGAGTTCCACTGCCCACTGCCCCCAGGGCAGTGAGGCAGTGCATTGCAGGAGTTGCACTGCCCACTGCCCCCAGGCAGTGAGGCCGTGCATTGAAGAAGTTGCACTGCCAACTGCCCCCAGGCGGGGAGGCAGTGCATTGCAGGAGTTGGAGTTGCACTGCCCACTGCCCCCAGGCAGAGAGGCAGTGCATTGCAGGAGTTGCACTGCCCACTGCCCCCATGCAGTGCGGCAGTGTATTGCAGGAGTTGCACTGCCCACTGCCCCCAGGCAGTGAGGCAGTGCATTGCAAGAGTTGCACTGCCCGCTGCCCCCAGGCAGCGGGGCAGTGCATTGCAGGAGTTCCACTGCCCACTGCCCCCAGGCAGTGAGGCAGTGCGTTGCAGGCGTTCCACTGCCCACTGCCCCCAGGCGGCGAGGCAGTGCATTGCAGGAGTTCCACTGCCCACTGCCCCCAGGCAGTGAGGCAGTGCATTGCAGGAGTTCCACTGCCCACTGCCCCAGTGCAGTGGGGCAGTGCGTTGCAGGAGTTGCACCGCCCACTGCCCCCCGGCAGTGGGGCAGTGCATTGCAGGAGTTCCACTGCCCACTGCCCCCAGGCAGTGCGGCGGTGTGTTGCAGGAGGTCCACTGCCCACTGCCCCCAGGCAGTGAGGCAGTGCATTGCAGGAGTTGCACTGCCCACTGCCCCCAGGCAGTGAGTCGGTGCATTGCAGGAGTTCCACTGCCCACTGCCCCCAGGCAGCGAGGCAGTGCATTGCAGGAGTTCCGCTGCCCACTGCCCCAGGGCAGTGAGGCAGTGCATTGCAGAAGTTGCACTGCCCACTGCCCCCAGGCAGCGAGGCAGTGCATTGCAGGAGTTGCACTGCCCACTGCCCCCAGGCAGTGAGGCAGTGCATTGCGGGAGTTGCACTGCCCACTGCCCCTAGGCAGCGAGGCAGTGCATTGCAGGAGTTGCACTGCCCACCGCCCCCCAGGCAGTGCGGCAGTGTATTGCAGGAGTTGCACTGCCCACTGCCCCCAGACAGTGCGGCAGTGCATTGCAGGAGGTCCACTGCCCACTGCCCCCAGGCAGTGAGGCAGTGCGTTGCAGGGGTTGCACAGCCCAGTGCCTCCAAGGCGGTGAGGCCGTGCATTGCAGGGGTTCCACTGCCCACTGCCCCCAGGCAGTAGGGCAGTGCATTGCAGGAGGTCCACTGCCCACTGCCCCAGGGCAGTGAGGCAGTGCATTGCAGAAGCTGCACTGCCCACTGCCCCCAGGCAGTGGGGCAGTGCATTGCAGGAGTTCCACTGCCCACTGCCTCCAGGCAGTTGGGCAGTGCATTGCAGGAGTTCCACTCCCCACTGCCCCAGGGCAGTGAGGCAGTGCATTGCCGAAATTGCACTGTCCACTGCCCCCAGGCAGTGAGGCAGTGCATTGCAGGAGTTGCACTGCCAACTGCCCCAGGGCAGTGAGGCAGTGCATTGCAGAAGTTGCACTGCCCACTGCCCCCAGGCAGCGAGGCAGTGCATTGCAGGAGTTGCACTGCCCACTGCCCCCAGGCAGTGAGGCAGTGCATTGCAGGAGTTGGAGTTGCACTGCCCACTGCCCCCAGGCAGTAAGGCAGTGCATTGCAGGAGGTCCACTGCCCACTGCCCCCACGCAGTGGGGCAGTGCATTGCAGGAGTTCCACTGCCCACTGCCTCCAGGCAGTTGGGCAGTGCATTGCAGGAGTTCCACTGCCCACTGCCCCAGGGCAGTGAGGCAGTGCATTGCAGGAGTTGCACTGCCCACTGCTCCCAGGCAGTGAGGCAGTGCGTTGCAGGAGTTCCCCTGCCCACTGCCCCCAGGCAGTGAGGCAGTGCATTGCAGGAGTTGCACTGCCTACTGCCCCAGGGCAGCGAGGCAGTGCATTGCAGGAGTTGCAGTGCCCACTGCCCCAGGGCAGTGCGGCAGTGTATTGCAGGAGTTGCACTGCCCACTGTCCCCAGGCAGTAAGGCAGTGCATTGCAGGAGGTCCACTGCCCACTGCCCCAGGGCAGTGAGGCAGTGCATTGCAGAAGCTGCACTGCCCACTGCCCCCAGGCAGTGGGGCAGTGCATTGCAGGAGTTCCACTGCCCACTGCCTCCAGGCAGTTGGGCAGTGCATTGCAGGAGTTCCACTGCCCACTGCCCCAGGGCAGTGAGGCAGTGCATTGCCGAAGTTGCACTGTCCACTGCCCCCAGGCAGTGAGGCAGTTCATTGCAGGAGTTCCACTGCCAACTGCCCCAGGGCAGTGAGGCAGTGCATCGCAGAAGTTGCACTGCCCACTGCCCCCAGGCAGCGAGGCAGTGCATTGCAGGAGTTGCACTGCCCACTGCCCCCAGGCAGTGAGGCAGTGCATTGCAGGAGTTGGAGTTGCACTGCCCTGCCCCCAGGTAGCGAGGCAGTGCATTGCAGGAGTTGCACTGCCCACTGCCCCCAGGCAGTGAGGCAGTGCATTGCAGGAGTTGGAGTTGCACTGCCCACTGCCCCCAGGCAGTAAGGCAGTGCATTGCAGGAGGTCCACTGCCCACTGCCCCAGGGCAGTGAGGCAGTGCATTGCAGAAGCTGCACTGCCCACTGCCCCCAGGCAGTGGGGCAGTGCATTGCAGGAGTTCCACTGCCCACTGCCTCCAGGCAGTTGGGCAGTGCATTGCAGGAGTTCCACTGCCCACTGCCCCAGGGCAGTGAGGCAGTGCATTGCAGGAGTTGCACTGCCCACTGCCCCCAGGCAGTGAGGCAGTGCATTGCAGGAGTTCCACTGCCCACTGCCCCCAGGCAGTGAGGCAGTGCATTGCAGGAGTTGCACCGCCCACTGCCCCAGGGCAGTGCGGCAGTGTATTGCAGGAGTTGCACTGCCCACTGCCCCCAGGCAGTGCGGCAGTGCATTGCAGGAGTTCCACTCCCCACTGCCCCCAGACGACCAGAAGGTGGGGCCACGGGCGGCCCCAGTGCGTCACCAGCTGTGGGAACCGACTGTGCTGGAGAGTGGGCGGCAGCCTTGCGGACCCCCTCCATGCAGCTGGCCCACCTGGAGTGTACGGGGCCCCACTCGCTGGGCACGGAATTCCTCCGCCACGTCGTGGAGGAGTCCATACGGATCTGGTACGCCCACGCCAAGGCGCGTGCCACACTGCTGAAGGCCCGCCTGGGCCCGGGCAGCACGATGGCGTGGACGTTGCAGGAGCTGCGCCTGCACCTGCAAGCAGAAAGGGAAGGGGTGCAGCGGGAGCTCCTGGAATAAGCGCGGTCGCCAGAGGCGAACTCACCAGGTCTCCCCGACTCCCCCTCCCCCTGCCGAAGCCTACACACTTACGCACGGCGCGCACACAACACACACAGCCCAGCCCGTTTACCTTTACCCGTGGGTAGACATCCCGGCCTTTTGCCTTTTGGTAACAGCGCCTTCGGCACACCACACCACACCACACCACACCACACCACACCACAATGCTATGCTTCAGGCCTACAAGCCGTCACACACATAGCGAACATCGACTGGCAGGCTTACCGAAAGCAGTTGAGAGTGAAAACCCTCAACGGCTTCCTGAATTGGAGGGAATTTGTGTCCGACCGCAGGGTCACGGTGAAGGCAGACTGGGCCAATTCAATGAAGAAAAGTATCCTCCAGAGGTGTGGTGCGCGCTGGACGAGGTCAGCCAGGCCAGAGGCAAGGGCAAAGTGCACGGCTGCAGCATCACCAGCAACAGCAACGGTTGCAGACCTACAGCAACAGCAACCGGTCCTGCAGATAGACTGGCTGACCAATGCCCAGCGCAGCAGTAGAGAAGGGGTGGTACTTGGCTGGCCAACTGGCCGGAACTGATTTGTTCAACGCGCGCCCGCAGCGCGACGCGCAAAAAAGTTTCCATTTTCGCCGGGAGAGAGTTAGGGTGGATTCGGCTTGCTTCAAACCGGGGGCCAAAGGTATATTTGAGATTATGGGCCAAGCTGGAGTGTTCCCTGCGATATACCCAAATAGTGCCAAAAATGTGGGGGTGGGGGTGCAGCAGTTTTTGCCTGTACCAACTCCTGGGCATCGGGTTGGAACCCCGGTCCAAATGCGCATCTGGTAAACAAACACTTGGCACCGCGTCGGGGCGTCGCCAGCTACTCAAGGGCCACTCCGTTGCCACGAGCCCTAGCTCTGTGTTGCACCGCGGTTGAACGCCATGTTGTACCAACATGGCGTTTCAGACAAGTTTCTCTTGTCTCCTACATGGGAGAAAGCGACCAGGATACACACCGAAGTTGTCTTTGAAGCGGCGGGTAGCCCGTGCTTCCAGGACCACTAGTAAAGTGTACCGCCGCTTTGAGACACCTATACCAACAATCAGCTTAACTGCCTCCTCTGCGTTGAGTACAATTTTTTTCAAAATGCTTGGAAAATGCTCTTTGGCCGATGCGTCGTAAAGCGTCGTGAAGCGTCGTAATATTGTGTGTGAGTTTATGACGCTTTACGGTGCGTATTATTGCGACCCAGGAACAGATTTATGCAACCCATTTCCAGCAAAGGAAGCGCCCCATTCTTGATATTGTCTCTTCGCGTCTACAACATGTGCACAGTGTCGACAACATGTGCACGTCATACACCACCTGTGCACGGTGTCTGAGGGCTATGCTCGGGAAATGCATTTGTGCACTGTGTCTACAAACTGTAATATTCCGACGCGTCGTCGTACTACACCTGTTACGATGCGTTCCAGTGGTACGACACGCAACGACGGGTCGTGAACCCCCCTTTTTGACAGATGCGGCCTAATGAGGGGGTTGGACTGTGTGAGTGAGAGGCTGCGGGACATGGGACCACCGGCATCAGGCTCGGATTGGGGTTTGTGTCCGAATCGTAAGAGCCTCTGCACAGTCATTTGGGAATGGTACCGTTTCTTGTTGGAGTTGGGTGTTGGTTCTTTTGCCGCGGACTGCCGGGGGTCTCGGTTGGTGGGATTGCCATGCTCCGACGATGGCGGGCCATGTACGGGTTGCTGTTGTTGACTGCCTGCACTTGATGGTCAACCGACCGCGGCCGACGGTCGGCAGCCGTTCCGGACCGGCCAGCGCCCCGTTGATGTCCCTCGGCACTACCCTGCGGCACCTCCGGCGGCCCCGGGCTTCTCTCTTTCGAGGGAGACGGGCCGCCGTTGCGGCCACCGGGTCGCCTCCATTCCGGGGGCAGCCCCCTAGACCCCGTGGGACGTGGGAATGCCACTGCCCCCGCGTACATCCGCCCCCCCCCCCCCCCGCCGCCCCTCCACCGCAGTTATGACGCGGTCGATGCGCGGCGGCCGCGTCGTGGGCCTGTGCAATGGGCAGTGCTGTGGGGCCATGGGGACCGCCGATGTCCATGCGCACATCCCGCAAGGCACGTGGGAGATGGGGTTGTGTGCGAGAGAGAAGCGGGGGGATTGGAGCTCTGCCGCGGGGCTGCCGCTCACTTGGTGGTGTCCTCTCCAGGGGTCATCTTCGCGTCGCACTCTTTGTAACAGAATGGTGCCAGGGATGGATACAATAGTGACCGCATTATTTTGGTGGGGGTGGGTGGTGTGAGGTGGGGGCTCGGCAGACTTTCAGTGAATGCGCATCCCACTTTTTTGTGTTTGTGAATCCTTTGCATCCCACAGACAAAAAGTGTGAACACATGTGAATCCCACAAATGACAAGTGTGCACACATGTGATGACCGTCCCGTTTATGTCCTGCTGTGTGTGCCCCTGTTGCAGTTTGTTGTCGTGTTGTGTGCCCCTTATGTGTGTGCCTCTTCCAATCCAGCACAAATGTTTGTGCATGTGAACCTGTGAGGTTGTGTGTGAGTTCATGTGAATCCCATGTTACAAATGTGTGAACACGTGTGAATCCCACAATCAAAAAGTGTGACTCCAAACGCGCACGGAGTCGCATTAACTGAAACTCTGCGGCTCGGAGGGGCCGGAGATGACAAAATGACGGTGACGAAACTCCTTTGTCCTTCTTATGGTGAAGGGTAAATTTTGGCGCTGAAGCCGCCGATTTGTTTTATGGGGACCAAAAGTGGTCCAAAACCTCGAAAAAAGGTTTTCTTTGAAAAAATGTCATGAGGCTCATCAAATTGATCAGCCGCATGTGCTGAACACGAAGATGTATGTGGTGGGAGCCAAAAAAATTCAAGCGTCAAAAGTGGTGAAAAATGGCCAACGTTGGCCGGCCGAATTTCGTCATCGTCATTTCGTCATCAGAGGGGAGGGGGGCTCTGGGGGGAGGTGGGGTGGGGGAGGCAATATATCCATCCCTGAGAGGCACCCCTGGTCGTCTGGGCCACTGATGAGCCAATTCTCTTCCTGCGCTTTGTGACGATTGCCTCCGCGCGATGGCCCGGACAGCCTTCGGGGCTTGTATCCTCTGCAGGGGGCTTTCTTTTGCAGTACCGACATGTCAGAGCCCGGTAATGTGTCCGCCCTGGGCCCGCCGTAGCGTCTATTTTGAGAGTCAAACGATCGACGCGCGCTCCGCGCGTCTGGGGGCGCCTGGTGTACATTACCAGAGGTCCACTGCGCCATCGACGGGCGGCCCAAAACAAAATGCCGACAGACCGAAACACGTTCTTCCACTCGGTCCCCTAACCCTAACCCCATCCTAAGCCTGAGCTTGGCCCACGAATGGATCGCACTTTTTGTCGCCTTTTCGCCTTTTTTTTCTTCATTTCTTTCGAACTTCGGCGATCGGATCTACGGACAGCGGTTGCCCGCCGCCTGCCCCAAGGCCAGAGACACACCGAATGGCCCTCAGCGCATGCGCAGCCGAAGCGGCGGACGCACGGCCGTTCGGCGGGCCCACCGTTCGCTCCTCCGCCGGCCTTGTCCTCCGCGTCCTCGGGCCTGCCCGTTCCCGGGTCTCCTCTGGTCGCGCGCTCTTGCCACAGGCGTCCCCCGTGCGCAGTCGTACCCCCCCAGCACCACCACATTGGCATGCACCATCAGCACTCAGGAAGGCGTGTATCCCCGGCAGCCCGGCCGCGTGTGGTGCGCCTCTGCGTGGTGTCGCCCTGGATGAGGCGTGCCGTGGGCCAGGCCTTTGCTTAGTGGCTGGTTGATGCTATACCGGGGGGGGGGGGGTCAGAGGCCAAAAAAAAGTTTGTGTACCTAAAATCGACCTCCAAGTTCGGGCCCCTTTGATAAATTTCATTTTTTCCTGAGGAAAAATTTTCTGATGTGGGTGGGTGGGTGGGTGGGTGAGTCAGCCAAAATCCCGGGGGGCTAATTTGACCCCCCCCCCCCCCCCCAGTATCACTAAGCAAAGGCCTGCCGTGGGCCCTCTTCGGACAGGGGGAGTGCAAGCCCAAAGCCCAAAGCCCCACCACCACCGCCTCGTCCGTCCCTCCCTCACAGAGTCCACTGCCCCCCCCCCCCCTCCCCCCCCGCTGCCTGGCCCTCTGTCCTCCGCCTCCCTGTGCTCCGCGGACTCGGCCCTTGCCCGACCCCGTCATCACGTTACCCCCCCCTCCCCCGCGCGCGCGCCCATGCCCACGCCCCCTCGCAGACTGGTCCGCAGCGATCTCAGTCCGCAGCAGCTCCTCGCGCTGTTCAACGCGGGCAAAGACGGCCGCGTCGGAGTCGACAAGTTCCGCGAGGCGCTCCCGAAGTTCGGGATCGAGCTGACGCCCGACGAGCTCCAGGAGGTCCTGCCGCGGACCCGCAGCGGCACAGTGAACGTGATCAGTTGGATCCACGACGTGGCGGCCGCTGCTTCAGGTAGAGCCCCCCCCCCCCCCCCCGAGGGCTTGGGCACGACGGGCGGTTGCGTGCAGGGCCGGACCAGACCTTTGCTTAAGGGTGGTCCCACTGGAGTGGGGGGGAGGGGGGTGGGTGGGTGGGTACGTGGCCTGTGGGTGGGTGGGTTAGTTTGGTTTTGGGCAATTTGGCCCAACCCGCATACTCCCCCCCCCGGGGGGGGGGGGTCTGGGTGGGTGGGTGGGCTGGCAACTGGGTAGGGGCTGGGTAGGGCTTGACTCTCCCAAACTATCTGGGTAGCCAGGATGGACCAGACATTTTGCTGTATCCTGGCAGGCTCTACACAGTGCTTGAGCAGTATTCTGCTGTGACAGCTGGTGGCCCAGTGGTTAGTACCCGCCGGACCCCGTTGCAACGCCGCTGGGGTGTGTTAGTGGTTATGTCACTGTGCTTGCACATCGGTGGTCGTGGGGTCAAACCCGGCTACAGAGCGGCGACAACCCTCGCGACGCTGTGGTAGGGAACCGCACGGGGGTGGACATGGAGGGGCACCGTTCCGCTCGCTTCTCGGATAAGGACGCTGCTCAGCGCGTTGGGGCCTGAGTGGAGTATCCAAGCCTGGGAAGTATCCAATTTTCTGGATTCCTGTGGAAACCTCCAATTTCCCCCATTTTTCCACCGGATGCTTGGATACCAACTTTTTTTATTCACGGCCCTGTCGGGAAATTGGTGACCTTCAGGAAAAATGTGGGGAAAGTGGGGTCTGGAAGAATGCACAAGTTGCCTGATGTTGTCCCATTTTTCACCCATTCCCCCCCCATTTCTACCCCATTTTCCCGTGGCCTTCTGTCATACATTTTCCATGATGTACTTGTAACAATTTCCCATTTCCCCCCATCTCCCCCCATTTCCCCCATTTTTCCGTGGCCTGCTGGATACTCGGATACTCCGGATATGGATGCTTCCTGGGCTTGATTATCTGACGTTGAGGAAGTGCGGGTACCCTTGCAGCCGCGAGGTGGAGACGAGAGGAAGTGATCAAGGATACAGTCCCGGGGACCTGCGCTGGTGAGAGACCCACGGCTCCTCTTCCTCCCCCTTCCCCCATCCAACCCGAGCCCAACGAATGGACCCCCCCCCC